>JASAMV010007198.1:0-76350 GCA_030248065.1 Rhynchonema sp. JSB1_4
CGCCAAAACGTTTCATTCCACAGGCTCACCCAATCACAACATCACGGATGACGCGCTTGCTTCCATGAAAGAGTGCACCATTCCACCAACGATCAAGTTCGAGCCGATCAACGGCGGACCGTCCCTATTTGCGCAACACGTTCTGCCCTACATCATCAGTCCATTGGACAAGCTGCGTGTGATGTTGGTGTGCAAGGAGTGGCACAGGTACGCCCATAAGACTAAGACTTCAATCAAACTAAATTCAGAATGGAACTTAGCGTAAGAGTTGTGCATTTGAATTTCTGACTGGCATGTATATTGCTTTTTGATGATACAGATATGATTCCGACGAGTGTCATTTGGGTCTCATAGAACCAAAGATGAACGAACCTCCATGGTGATCAGAATGGGGAGTGGTCGTACCAGAACTATTCTGATGGCTCATCAGCACTACAATGCTGCAGGCAAATGCTGCACTCTCCATGTTGCTGGCGTGCCATCACCAGATTGTGTTGTGTCGGTGATCGTCCGGGGCGCACGTCGTTTCTGCAACTGTGCAATTTCAACTGGTTCAACGGCACCAATCACTACCGCACCATGGGTCTGTTCATCATGCGCCCTGCCAGGCCGATTCCCGATGCCGGCGTGTTGAACGTGCTCCACGGTGCAGTAATGTGCGCGAAATCGTATTTCTACCGAGGATGTCCCGTTGGTGCTTATATCAAATTTTTAGCCTTTGGGAGGCAGCCGCGTATTAATTTTAAAGGAAGGCATTGGAAGTGAACAACCATGAAAAATATTAAAGAAACAAAACGTCCGGTGATACATCAGCGCATATCAACAACGACATTACATAGAAACACGCCACCTTTGTGCTTCACAGGCGGCCCACGTTTTACAGTTTCGTTTAAAAACATGATCATTATTCACGGTTAGGCGCATCTTTTCCAATCGTAGTCGTAGTGCCGGCATTCAAATCTGGTACAGTCCAATAAAATGCACAGGTGAGTGAGGAATTGAATACTGAAAATTATCAGTAACGGACAGCTTGACAGCTTGGCAGGACAACGACAGCTTGAACGCAGTCGGCACCCAACGCTTCATCAAATGGATCGATGATCGTTCATTACGATTCCCACATCTCGACACCATCACGTTTCGACTCGATCGTTAGTTTTAGTTATTTTTTGTTCTGGTTCTGTGTTGCTTTCAAGGTGCGCCATCCATCCTGATTGGGATCAAAATGCGATTTTGGGACTGGGGGTGATCAATGACATCTTCGCTTTTGAACAGCTGCCGTAACGTGAAACATTCACTTAATAAACGGCCCAAAGTCGCAAATTGAATGTTCACACCGCAGTGCATTTTCACACTGCTTAGTTGGCGGTGGCCAGTACTGTAGTACACAAACAAAAACGTAGCTCGATTTGAATTCCAAGTGCTAAGTGCCTACGATGATTGCCATGATGATGATGATTTCAGTGTCGGAGGAGGAACAAGGGCAACTGCCCCTGCAGTTCGCCAGCTTCGACCATCTGCTCTCCAGCACCTTCAGTCATGTGCCGAAAATCCAGCTTACTTTGTTGGCTTTTGAATCAGAATACGACCAGCCTGATGAATTTCAACTGTCAATCGATCAACTCCAATCACGCCCATCGACTGCACAAACTGACGATCAGTCGGTTCTACATGGCCCCGATCGCACTGTCGATCTTGGCCAGACATAAGCCACTCACTGTTGCCAGTCTCAGCGTCGAACAAGAAGAGTACAACCCAAATGATCAAGTGATTGTGCAATCAATCACCGAATCCGTGAACAGCACCAGCACATTAACCAAGATCGACCGTTTCGAAAATATCACCCTATGACAAGTTCCAGCTGGCTAACCTCAATTTGTTGCGTGCTCACGCGAAGATACAGCTACGTTCAGCACACATGTTTTGAGGATTCAGAAGGGAATTTACTCACCAAGGTGGTGAGCGTGTTGCTGCCAAATACGTGCGTTTCTTTCTTTCGTTTTCGAAATACATGGTACCGGAACATCTTGATCTTGGCCAAGCCGCCTTAAAAGCGTCTCATGAGCATTTTGGATGGACTATACCTGTTTGTGTCTGGCAAACAAAATCAGTCAATCATTCAGCCTACCGTGCTGCTCCTATGCAACGCCATTTTTTCTACATCACGTGGTCGGACCGCATAACTGTTGCTCGATAATCCTTGTTTCTCCCCATTGTACCGTCATAAGTATACGGTTAGACTTGTTTCTTCCATTTGTACCGTCAGAAGTCTAGGCTAGGTTTAGTTACGGATGTTGCATAATTCCGTAAGCCTGTTTAGGCTCTTTTTTCCTAGTTGTCCAGTGGTGTGGCTACCTAGGCGTGCAATCAACCTACTGTACCACCAGAAAGGTCTGCAACTGCAATCAACCTACCTATTGTACCGGCCGAGCTTGGGGGGGAACAAAATTTTTTATGTCTAAATTTAGATGAAAATGTGCTCTAAAACCCTCGCGATTTTTCGATTATTTGGAGTGAAAAATATCGATCTTATACCATTTTGAGCCAAAAATAGCAACCTACTGTACCAGGATGGCGCGTCATCTACCTTACCTACCTACCTACTGTACCTAGGGGGGACCCCCACCCCCCAGCGACCATTGGTATTGTCTATCTGGCGACTTTTTCATGGAAAACAATGAATTTTCAACCAAAAAAACAGATTCAAAAATTGCAAAAATTATGACAAAAATTGGGTTAAAATCTGAGCCAAAAATTCGGGCCGGGCCGGGCCGGGCCGGAGATTTGGGGGTACGGGCCGGGCCGGGCCGGGCCGGAGATTTGGGGGCTCGGGCCGGGCCGGGCCGCCCAAACCCGGCCCGATTGCGACCTCTGCATAGGGGTATCTTGGGTACCGTAAAAACCTAAATAGAAGGGGGGCTCTATTAACTCACTGACCCCATTTCGTTTCTTTTTTATCATATTTTCGAAATTCCTAGTCTGCGTTTAGGCTTTTGCGAGAGCGTCAAAATAAAAAGTTGAAGTTGAAGGGGTGGGCCAGTGTAGTTCCTGGGGGGGAAGGGGGACCCCCCTAAGGTACACTAATTTCCCCGACAAGGTACACTACACTAGTACACTAATTTCCCCTCCGGGTACACTAATTTTATACTTGCGTATTTTTCCGCAAAATATATTTTTGGAAAAAAAACCGTTTTTTTTCCGGAAAAAAAACCGTTTTTTTTCCACATATTTTTCCAGTACTTAAAGCGGGGGTCCAGGCAGTGGGGTCACTGCGCCAAACTTGTTCAACTTTTCACAGGTTGTAGTCGACATTAATCTCAACACAATTCAATTTACAGAAATTTAATTGCAGCAGTATCGACCGAGAACAGCGTCGTCAAAGGTACTAACTCGGGAACAAAATAAATTTCGGACCAGCTGCCCAAAAACGACATTTATAGCGTGTGAAGATACGTCACCAATCTCTTTTTATTCGCTGGGTTACGGTAGCTTCAGAACTGCACTGGATAGAAAAATGTTTCACACGTGCCAACTCAGTGCCAACTCACCATCAGAAGATAAGCGCACCAACATTTGGGGAACAAAACGCTTGATAACCACGCTGGTTTGGGCTGTGCTACCGTAACCCAGCGAATAAAAAGAGATTGCTGCCCTATCTTTACACGTTATGAATGTCGTTTTTGGGCAGCTGGTCCGGAATATTTTATACTCCTGGGTTGGTACCTTTGACGATATCGTTCTCGGTCGATACTGAGGCTACCGATTTCATATAAACTGCATTATATTCACATGAATTGCGACACACGGATCTGAAGTTTTCAGCAAGTTTGGTGACCGGACCTTACTGCCTGGACTCCCTCTTTAAAGGCAGTCTACCGGAGGTTGTCACTCAGCCCCCGAATACCGTAACCCACCGCAAGCAAGATCGTTGCGAGACCCATGCTGATCGCTGCTTATCGACACGTGTATTAGCGGCAGCAAGCTGGAAATTGTCATCATGCGCGTCGATCCCCAAAACTTCGAAATGTTCGTTGGTGTTGGCGCTAACACGCAAAACATAGATAAAAAACAAAATGGTCTCGACACGATCCTTGCAGATCAAAATTACGGTGGGTTACGGTATTCGGGGGCTGAGTGACAACCTCCCGTAGACTGCCTTTATATCTAGCGCTGCTGCTGTCTAATACACACACGTGTATTAATTAATGCCCACACAGCCAGCTGCGTGTAACGGTTAAACCTGATGATCAAGGGCACCTGGATGATTTTCCAAAGATTTTTATCTCCTAATTCATTTTCACTATGGGTGGGCCTTAAACATTATTACCTACTTAGTGCACTATGCTGTACCTTGATTTTTCGGTACCCCCCACCCCCAGCCCCCACCGTCTACGTATCTATCGCAGTGTACCGTAAAAACCTAAATACAAGGGGGCTCTATTAATTCACTGACCCCATTTTCAAAAAATTATTTTTGTTTCTCAGCGAGAGCGTTCCAAATCCGGTGTTATTTTCGATCGATATTCCGAGGGGGCTCTATTCCGGGGGGCTCTATTTAGGTTTTTACGGTAGTTCCTGGGCCGGAGGGGGAGATGATAGCGGACCCCGCCGACCCCCTGTTTTTTCGGAGAGAGAGGGAGATAGTGTACCCCGACGCCCCAACTACCCCCCTACCCGCCCCGCTCTGGTACCCTACCCGCCCCGATTTTTACCCTCAAAATGCCCATTTTTCGGTCAAAAATGCCCAAATTTCGACCGAAAACGCTAAAAAGTGCAAAAAAAATCTCGTGCTGCGCGCGATATATACATACTGTTTTAGCACATAAAAACAGGCACACAAAGAAACTTGTGTTGTACCCTACCCGCCCCGAAAAATCTCCCCTTCCCTCCCCCCAAACAGTGTAGTACCGTAAAAACCTAAATAGAAGGGGGGGCTCTATTAACTCACTGACCCCATTTTGGGGGGGGGGCTCTATTCCGTGGGGGCTTCTGTTAATTCACTGACCCAAACCGGAAAAAATTGTTCCCAGAAATACCCCTAAAAACCCCAAAAAAGGGGTTTGAAAGGATGTTTTTTCACTTGTAATTGCATTTATTCGTGTCTATTCGTCAATAAGAGGCGTATTATGTGCTCTGAACGAACAACAAACGTGCATAAATGTACCTGTGCACCGCTATCAAGCGTTAATACACTACTGTATAGGGGATGTTACTTTGGGGGGGCTCTATTCCGGGGGGGGCTCTATTAATTCACTGACCCCTTTTTGGGGGGGGCTGTATTACGGGGGGGGCTCTATTCCGGGGGGGGCTGTATTTAGGTTTTTACGGTACTTGGTCAGGGTGTTGACGATAGATAGATTGGGACCCAGTGTAGTTCCTGGGGGGAGGGTGGTCCCCCCTAAGGTACACTAACCGCCGCGACCAAGGTACACTAGTACACTAACCGCCGCGCCAGGTACACTACCGTATTCCCTAAAATAGAGCCCCCCAAAAATAGACCCCCCCAAAAAATCCAGCCCCCCCCCTAAAATGGGTCAGTGAAAAAATAGAGCCCCCCCCCCCAAAAAAATACAGCCCCCCCCCCAACTTGGAATTCCCCCGCTTGGGGGTCGTAAAGTGAAGTTCCTGTATAAGACACCTTGTGTACAACGTTTGTGGTTGAGTAGATGATGACGTAAAGCCTTTTATGGAAGATCTGCACCTAAAAACACTCAATAATGACCAGTAACACCCTGACAGAACTCCATTTTAGGGGTATTTTTGGAACATTTTTTTGAGATTTTGGGCAGCGAAAAAATACAGCCCCCAAAAAATAGAGCCCCCCAAAAATACAGCCCCCCCTAAAAGGGGTCAGTGAAAAAATACAGCCCCCCTTGTATTTTAGGTTTTACGGTAACCGCCTCAATTTTTGCCCAAAATAGGCATTTTTAGGCCTAAAATGGGTGATTTTTCGGTCGATGTTGTCAAAAGTCGCCAAAATACCCTTTTTATGGAGAATTTTTTCCAAAAAGGGCCAAAAAACCGGTCAAATTTTCTACCTCAAAAAGTGACTTTTTCCTGAATTTGGGTCTTCCCCCCTTCCCCCCAGGGAGGTACACTAACCGCCGCACGGAAAAAAGGGGTGGTACACTAACCGCCGCGCCGGACCAGGAACTACACTGTTGGGACCCGAAATGTGTTGACGATAGATAGATGACCCAAGTCCGAAATCTGGGGGGGGGGTCGACCCAAACTTGTTGACGATAGATAGATGGTGGGGGGGGGGTCGCCAAAAATCAAGGTATAGTATAGTGCATTAAGTAGGTAATAATGTGTAAATATTAATGAAAATGTGTATAGATGTACTAAATCCGCGCGTAGCGCGCGATTTTTGCCTATTTGTGGTGAAAAATACCGATTTTGAGCCATTTTGAGGCAAAAATGTCAATTTTGGGTTCGAAATGTGTTGACGATAGATAGATTGTTCCCAAAATTTGTTGACGATAGATAGATTTGCCCATATGTGTTGGCGATAGATAGATGAAATCAAAAAGTGTTGACGATAGATAGATGAATTTGGGGGGGCACCCCCCCAAGTACTACCCTGCCCCCAAACCGGATTTCCCCCTCCCCCAAAATCCCAGGTAAACCCCCTACCCGCCCCGATTTTTTCCACCTACCTATGTACCCTACCCGTCCCGTCAAAGTAGCCACAGCACTGCTCCCGATCAGGTCTGCATAAATACGTGCATCAGCAATTCCATCAGTTGATCACCTCGTTGTGCGACCTGCGGTTGAGACGCGATTGTCGTTGGCGAGCGTTTACTGTCGTTCATTTCGTTCAGTTGTTGGCCGGGCGAGGAGTTCCATTTCCGATTCAACACGAGCGAGCGAGTGGGGCATTTAAATTCGGATTGCTTTTATTACCGACAACAAGTGCTTGAAATGGCAGGAAACTTTTGGCAGAGCTCCCATTGGTTTGTCTCTGGCGTTTTCCTTTTTTGAACCTTTACGTATTTCGCTATTATCTTTCAGTCAGCAATGGATTCTGGACAAACATGACATCATCCGTGAACGCAATCGCGACTGCAACAAGTTGAAATTGGGCGAGGATGAATATCAGAAAATAATGATATTTTTCTGCAACTGTAAGAACTTTGTCAACGATTTTGCGGATAGGTTTGTTTTGTTTACCAAACCAACCCAGTCACTGTGATTTCAGACATTCAAAGCCTTGGCATGCATCTCAAAGTGCCACAACAGGTGATCGCCGCGGCGACGGTGTATCTGAAACGATTCTACGCCAAGTCAGTTTGGTTTTGTATTGGAAGGAGGTATTGACAACGTACGTCTTGTTCAACAATTCACTACTGGCTCAAACTCCCAAGCGACAAGATAATTAAAGTTGCAACAATTATACGTAGACCTGTGATTGTATAGGATGTGCGATTTTTTCATTCCAACTCGATTCGTTTTTTACTTCAGACAATCGCTCCAAGATATCGATCCTCTGCTGCTGGCTCCAACGTGCATCTTTCTGTCTAGCAAAGTGGAAGAATACGGGTTGATCTCACAGACGAAATTAATCAGCGCATGTGGCACCGTCTGTGCGTTTCATTGCATTTATTGTTCTCTCTCAAAACTTCAAAACTTTTATTGTTTGTTTTCAGTGAAAAAAGACTACAGTTATGCGTACGACATTCCCGATCCGTATCCATATCGCATGGCAAACATTTTTGAAGCCGAATTTTATCTGCTGGAAATGATGGTGAGGTGAATTTTTAGTGAAGAAATAATTCTGGTCAGTGACATCGTTGGGGGAACGGGTGAGGGCAGGGGGAGGGCTACCCTCTGGTATGGGGTGTAGGAAATCTGCCGGGGACATGGGGTATGGGAATTTTTTCACTTTTGGAACAGGAACCCCTAAAAATGATATTTTGACCGCGAGAAACATAAAAAATTGGCCTTTTTTGCCTTAAAATGTTAAAAAGCCTGCTACCGCAAGAAAACGCTCTTTTCAGCAGTTTAAGACTATTTTTTTGGCACGCTTGGAAGACTTTTGAAGTCATTTCTTTCAGAAACCTTCCCTCGGGTATGGGAAATGTTTGGAGACACCCCTCCTGGCACTGTAGTGGCTGGGGGGATCCCCCTAAGGGGTATCTATCTCGAGTCAACCCTTGGGGGGTGGGGGGAAGGGTATCTATCTCGAGCCGACCCCAAAGGGTATCTCGAGTAAGTAGATTTACGCTTTTCAAAGGCAAAAATAGGTGTTTTTCGACTCGGAACCTCTAAAAATCGCGCAAACACCTAAAAATGGTCATTTTAGGCCAATTTTCGGCAAAAATGTCAAAAAGTACCCATTTTTAGGCCTATTTTGCGGTAAAATTGCATGCAAAAAAAACGGCCTTTTTTCGCCTTTTGACGGACAATAGGGGTATCTTGGGTAGCCTCTGGGGGGCAACTCTGAAACCTCCCCCCCCCCTAGGGTATCTTGGGTCGATTGGACTGCCACCACACTGCCTCCTGGGCATGGATAATTTTTGATTTTTGGGGGTATGTGTCTGAAATTTCCCGAAAAACGGACTGGGTATGGGAAAATTTTCAATTTCTTGGAGACACCGCTGATTTTAGTTCTTTAAATGCCTTTTATTTAACTCCCAAATCAGGTTAAAATGATTATGTTTTCAGGACTGTTGTTTGATCGTTTATCATCCGTATCGTCCGCTGATGCAATTCTTCCAAGACATTGGCAATGATCAGGCGTTGCTCACCGCTGCCTGGTGAGTTTGAGAAACTGAAATGTTGTTTGAAAATGAACCAACACGAAAATAGCATATTGTTCGCGCAGGAAAATCTGCAACGACAGTCTCAGGACAGATGTCTCTCTGCTGTATCCTCCGTATCAAATTGCTCTGGGTTTGTTTGTGTGCTTTCCCTTTAACATGTTGGTTGATTGTTGAGACCAGTTTGCGATGCTTCTTGGCCGTATAGCCACGGGCTTCATTTTAAAGTTGCGTTACTACGTACGTTCATTCGGTCAGTAGCTGAAATCATCAATAAGGTCATATTCATAGAGAGCGGTGAAAGTCACTAAGATGGGTTCCAAATGTTATTCGCATGCGAGGTCACATAGTTGATCCGAATCCGAGTGATTGTCTTAGTTCATTTCGGCGATGTTTCAGCGAGTCTACATATAGCGAGTGTGATGTGCAACCGTGAGAACATGCGGCAATGGTTCGCCGAGCTGTCTGTTGACATGGAGCGTATATTCGAAGTTTGTCGCCACATTCTTTCGCTCTACAAATTCTGGAAAGAGTACAATGAGAGCAAGGAAATCAAGAAGTTGCTTATAAAATTGCCGAAGCCCAGAACGTGACGTCTTTGGTTGGACCGCTGAATTACACGTGTTTTGCGCGACATTCCTTTATGCTGTCACATAAAATACTGACGCACAAGTGGTGTTTCACATCAGAATTGTATCATACTTTTCAAACTTATATTATTTCCTGCGCAAATAAAGGTTCTAGTATTGCGTGATTCTTGTTTATTTTCTTGTTCCGGATTTGGTTCGGCGTCCCTTGTGGGATAGCTGCTTTAGCCTACCCACGTTATTTTACGAGATGTGCGTTTTGGGAGAAGTTTGTGCAGCTTGCAGCCCAATCCCAGATAATGAAAATCGAATCTTCACATCCACCATGGGCAGTTCGATCGATTGGGCTGCTGTAAACGACCGATTGAAGACAACCAGTTACATCAGCGGGTTTGTTTTATTTTGCTAGAATTTGGTTTGTGTTTGGGGTTCAAAAACAACAATTATTATGGGCAATTCATAGGCTCATGGCTAGGGTTAGAGAGATGTCGGGTGCCAAAAAAGTAGGTGTCGGGTGCCTCCAGGTGTCGGCACTTACGGTTCAAAACATCAGTTTTGTCGAGAAAAGAATTTTGAGAAAAAATTTTCTTCGAACCAAATGTTTCAGAAGACGCAGAATGTGACATTTTGGTGTTTATTTCGTGTGAAAGTACTTGAATTCAGTCACTTGATCCAAAAAAATCGCACTAATAATGCGAAGGAGCAAAAATTTGCCTGTTTTTGGTCCAAAAACAGGTGTCGGGTTTTTTCCAAAAACTAGATGTCGGGTGTCGGGTTTTTTTTGGAACTGTCGGGTGTCGGCTTTTTTTCTCAAATGTCGGGTATTTCCAGATGTCGGGTACCCCCCCCCCCCCGACCTCTAACCCTACTCATGGCGCTTATACACAACGCATGCGGCAACACACGCCATTTGCTAAACAAAATGCACACTTTGAGCAAGTGGCATACCTTGATGGCCGCTTTTTAATTACTCCGTCTTCATTAGCTGCTTGAGATAATACTTTTTTGCTTTGCAAAATTTGTTGATGTTTTAACAGGTAACTACAGAGAATAGATGCATTCATTGATGGCAGTAATGTAGCGTGCAGCCTGTGTGTGTTGATTTCCATGAGCTGGCGGGTTGTCTATACTTTTCTTGTGCGGCTGCTTCTCATGAGGCTGACTTCGTGCCACATTTTCAAGGTGCAGTTTTTTTAATCTTTTTTCAGACACTTGCTGACCGCTCTTGATTTCGAGACGTTCGACAGTTTGACGGCATCCGCTCAACATCTGCTCTCATTGCCGCACCTCAACCGCTGGTACTCACATCTCAAATCATATTCTCCGTCAGAACGGGCTTGGTTGGTTTGGTTGATTTTCTGCGTTTTATTGACCAAATTTAGGAGGCAATTATGTATTTTCAATAAAATAGTTGTTTCAGCATTTGCGGTGAAAAGATGCCCCCAACGACCGGTCACCGTCGCACCAGCGAGAATCTGTCTCCGAGCGCTGCAGCAGGTGATGAAACATCACTCAGTCCGGAGACAATATTGCAATTACTGGATTCGTTGCGTTCGGACGCAGACAAGGACTCGGCAGTAGTGCTCGACAGTCTTCAGCTGGCTGCCGAATATAATTGTGATCATCAGAAGGTTGTCGGGCTCATCAAGTCCATACAGTCGCTCGGTGATGTAAGTTTTGAGTTATTGTTCTTTTTTTCTGCTTGAAATCAACAAGACGAGGAAGGATCCAATAAACAACGAATTTCGTGACCAACTTTACATTGTGGAACAAAACATTTCGGGCAGTGTCAACTTTGAAGGCTAATCAACTTTCCTATGGCAACATGTGTCACGCTGGCCGAAGTTAGTGCTGCAACCCAGGAAACTCCAAGAAAAATTTGCCATTGCCAGGTCGTAACCGTATTCATAGCGTAAAATCAGACTCATGTCTTCGAATGCAGCTGGTCAGCACCGAACAATACACATGCAAGCGACTCGAATTAACGTCCGAAGGTGCACAAGTGGCCAAGGATGGCAGTCACGAGGCTGTGCTGTTTACGAAAGTGCCAAGCGAAACCGGAATTCTGCAGGCCGAACTGATGGCATGTAGTTTTATGTTTTTACAGTCGACGAATCACGAGAAATAAAATATACAATTTTGTAATTCAGACATCCGTGCCCAACGCCAAGATCGGGTTCAGCAAAGCGATATCGGCCGGTTGGATTGAGCTCGACAAGAAAGCTCCCGGTGGTCCGACCGTTAGAAGAAAGGTTGGTCTGGAATTGTCTATATGTTCACTTGTTTCAGCAGAGTTGCAATAAGATGAGCATGGAGAACTGTTTCAAGCACTGCTGAATTTTGCATGTCTATTGGATAATCGACAATGCGCAAGTGACGCACAGGCCCCAACGTTCAGGTTCAATCCATCAACGATCAAGTGCAAGCAGATTTGCAATCGATCAGAGACCGTCCGGAATCAGTGACTCTGTCAGACGCCGTCAAGAACGATTATAAAAAGAGAAAATTGCTGTCGGAAGTGTGAGTTTAACTGGTGGTCGCTTGACCCCTTGACACGAAAATGCGCAAATGGTTTGTCAAGTTGCCATTTTGACTCAGGACCATCAAAGCATTCAAAATTACGCCAGCTGCCGGATTCACAACAACGATATCGAAACCGGAAACTGATCTGACGGCTGAAATGGTGGCCACGTAGGTTTCAGGCTGTGGTTGTTGTGTGTTTTCGGGGTCGTGTCAAGTTTTCGCGAGTCTTACGTTTGCTGTCGGTGTTTGTGAAATTTTTGGTCAGGAGAACTAAATTTCGACCTGTGTTAAAGTTATTCCAGCTCTCACCTGACCAACATTTTATTCACTTCGCTGGTCGGCTAATATTAGTCGAGCACTTTCACACAAAGTGAACAAGCTAAATTGACCACATCCACCGTCCGTCAGAAGACTGACGCTCACCGGTGCAGCCCATCGCTTATTCGCCAAGCAGCGTGTATTGATACAACATTGTAATGTGCCGAATTACTGACAAGCACTTTCAGTGGTTCGTGGCGCACGTGTCGTTTCAAGGAGTACAACTTTGACGCGCTCGGTGTACCACCAGCCGGCGGACATTTGCATCCGTTGTTGAAAGTCAGGGCTGAATTCAGACAGATTTTCTTGGAAATGGGGTTGGCTTGTTGTTTGTTACTTGTTGACTTCAACAAATGAAGTAATATTGTTGTCAGATAAAGTAGTTTGTTTGCTATAAACTGAATGAAACTGAATTGCAGCTTTTCCGAAATGCCGACGAACAATTTTGTCGAAAGTTCATTCTGGAATTTTGACGCCCTGTTCCAGCCGCAGCAACATCCGGCCAGGGACGCGCACGACACGTTCTTTATTGCAGGTTAGTAAATTTCTCACTTGAATAGTGCGCTCAACAAAATGTTTCATGTTGCTCTTTTGCGGATTCAATTACATTTAAAACGCGTTTCCAGGCGTAATAACGTGTAAAAAAATATAAAAAAATCATTGTTGAAGTGACCTTTGCGTTATCTTGCTCTTTTCCTGCACGTTTTCGTTTTTTGTCAGTTTTGTGCATTTTTTGAAAATATTACAGATCCAGCGACAGCCAAACATATTCCGGAAGAGTACATGCAACGAGTGAAGACCGTACATTCGCACGGTGGATATGGATCGCAGGGGTATAGGCTTCTTTCCGATATTTTCGGTGCATTTCAACAGTATCCCTTGCCTCTTCTCAGCTACCAATACGACTGGAGTTTAGATGAAGCGAAGAAGAATCTACTTCGCACGCACACCACGGCAGTGAGCGCACGTATGCTTTACAAGCTCGCGCAACAGGTTGGATGCTGCGCTAAGAAGTGTTTTATCTCGGCCAGATTTTATTAATTTGTGCGCGCAGGACTCGTTCAAACCAGTCAAGTATTTCTCGATCGACCGAGTTTTCCGCAACGAGACCCTGGACGCGACACATTTGGCCGAATTCCACCAAGTCGAGGGTGTGATGGCCGATAGGGACCTCACATTGGGACATCTGATTGGAGTGCTGCATGAGTTCTTCAATCGATTAGGTGTGTTCTGAAGGAATTGGATTCGGTAGGAGTTCTTATTGTTGTTTTCAAAAGTCCACACGAACAGATATACAGGGAGAAACGGACTTCCATAAATTTTGATGTGATTCTTGAAGATTGATCACTTGAGCCATGAGCATTTTAACAAAGAATTAATCTTATGTTATCAAGAAAAGAAAATCCGTAACCAAAACAGTGATAAGGCGCGTTCATCGCCCAATGTTGTACATCGTAACTTGTAAGGGCGCGGCCAGGTAGATGCGGACTGCGGACTGCGGACATTGAAAAAAAACTATGTCCAATGTCCGCAGTCCGCAGTCCGCATCTACCTGGCCGCACTTGCGGACTGCGGACTGCGGACATTGAAAAAAAACTATGTCCAATGTCCACAGTCCGCAGTCCGCATCTACCTGGCCGCACTTGCGGACTGCGGTTTGCGGACAATCGAAACATTTTTTGATTGTGTTTGCTAGTGCGATATACAACTACAGGGTTGTGAATATAGTGTAACGTGGAATCCTGCCCTGTTGCCTGCCATTCAATACCATGAAACATTCTAACGTGTGTGTCCTTATTCTGTGTTTGCTGTGTGTGATACGTGGCAGTCGTCAGTTGCGCGTGTGTTGGCAATTGATTATTGTGAGTTGGCAGATATTACATGGATGTTTCAGGCAACAGCAGAAGACAACACAGTATTATGCACGGTGTTGAAGTTTGCATATTTACAACCCTGTAGTTATATGCTTACTAGCAAACACAATCAATGAAATGTTTCGATTGTCCGCAGTCCGCAGACCGCAAGTGCGGCCAGGTAGATGCGGACTGCGGACATTGGACATAGTTTTTTTCAATGTCCGCAGTCCGCAGTCCGCATCTACCTGGCCGCGCCCTAAGCTGTTTGCACAACCTGTTTCTTGAACGACTGGTAAACTTCTCGATCCTGCAGGTATTTATCAATTACGCTTCAAGCCCGCCTACAACCCATACACTGAACCATCAATGGAGATATTCAGCTATCATGAAGGTGCATATTGTACTTTGGTTATTCTTCCGAAAATTCTGCCTCAGTTTTGTGAAAGAACAAGAAAATTTCAGGTCTGAAGAAATGGGTGGAAATCGGCAATTCTGGCGTGTTTCGGCCAGAAATGTTGTTGCCGATGGGATTACCTGAAGATGTGAATGTGATCGCGTGGGGCCTGTCACTGGAAAGGTGGGATTTGTGTTGACAGTTGAAATTTGTAGTATTGAGATAAAAAATTTCCACATTACGTATGTACGTACTCTTCTTACAGACCCACAATGATCCGTTATGGTATTGAAAATATTCGAGATCTGATCGGACCGAGAGTCAATTTGAAGATGGTGTATGATAATCCCATTTGTCGACTGGATAAACAATAAATAGCGTTTCGCGATATGTGATTTTTTCTGCAAATATTTACAAAATTACATTTTCTGTGTGCACTAGGATGGAATAATGTGTTCGATCATGATCTTGCTCTGTTGTTATCATTGTTGATGTTGTTCTGTTTGTTTTCTGTTTTATTCTTATTCATGCTCAGTTCTTGTGATCATGTTTTTATCACACAATGGATGGCATCTAGTGAGGGGTATTTTTTCGAAAATGCCCGAGAATCGGCCAACTGTTGTGTGTGATTGCTGTTGGATGACTGATGTGTATAAAAATGTTTATGAAAGTTGTGTCTGTTGTCCTTATCCATGAGTTCGACTCATTGTGTTGACACAATCTTTGGTGGTTGTGTACCTTCCAAAGTCATTCGTTCATGATATCCAATAACCCAAAATGCCACAGATGGCCGTGTCATGGCGTCACCTGCAGTCGCATGTTTGTGTGTGTCTGTTTGGCTCGAGTACCTGGCTGGTCGTCACCGCTGTGTTCATGCAACTGCCGATTTTGGTTGAGAATTTGCCAGAGAAATGGTGGGTGCGTTTTTGAAAAGTGGGATGACTTTTGTTTTGAAAGATTCTGCTATGAACACAGGTAACTTGTGACACTGCTAGAGACTGTCATACCAACTGGGTGGGTTATTGAAATCTCTTGGTTTAGGCTGGCTTCACAATGCATGCGCAAGGCGCGTCGGCGTTGTAGTGTTGGAGTATATCCAGGTTGACGCGCATGCATTCTGAATTCGGCCCTACCGCAGCACCGACTTCAGTAATTGTGCGTTTAGCACGGGCCGCCCGCACTAGTGATAAAACGCCACGAATAGTGCGTGAAAAGGCTTTGTCGCTGGACAAGGCAAGCAAATGAAACATGGTTGCAGGAGTTTGGCGTCCTATCTGGCGCTCACGGTGCAGATCGGCAGTGCGGCACCGCTGATATTCGGGTTGATACTGAAATGCGGCACACGATTGCGAAACGTCAACTTTACTTACTTCATTATGGTCATGCTGGCGTTCGCGTGTGGCAATACTGGTTGGTTGCTGTTGGATAGTTAGCTGATCAAGCAGATTTCAACAAAAACAAGGCGACAACAACGTAATTGTTTCTCAGTACTGTTGTCAACGGTGTTTCAGCGCTGCTGGGCGGTTTCTGGTCCCACACAGCGTCGGTGTTCGGCCACGATCATAGTGTTGCGCTGTTTGTGCTATTTTTCACGGTTTGTGGACGGTTTCTGGGTGTTTTTTTGCCATTTATTCCCAAAAATGGGTGCTCCATTTTCACTCAGTTGTGCTGCTACTGCACGCTAACTAACGTTGTGTTTCTGCCACATTTGGCACGATTCCAACCCGAGCTGCTGACGTCATTCTTTGTCGGCATGGCCGTGTCTGCGATGGTGCCCAGCTGTCTGGCCGCGCTGCAAGGTCGGTCCGAAAATTTTATCGTTTTTTAAATTTTCTGATCGTGGGTTAATATTAGGTTGGCTGGATTACTTGCCTCCTTCCGCCTCGGTTATCAAGTGAACTGTTTGAGTTTTCGCTCGCTGTGCATTTTGTGAAACATTTGCTGTGGCCTTATTGCCAGCCACTTGGGTAGTCCTGATGAGGGCTGTTGGGTTAGGGCAAATCGCCTGATGGGAACCGCCCCAGTGACTGGCAGTACGACCACAACAAATATTTCACAAAATGTCACCACACAGCCACAATAAACATTCAGAGAACGGCTATGCATTGTGTGCCTTTCATCCAATACAGTCTGCCCATTGTGTTGATCGGCGGTGGCTCGTCCCATTTATCCTATATCAACCTGGTTCAGGCGTTGGTCACACCATCTGCGTGAATGTCACCGACTCCGTCCACAACAGCACGTCCCTGCATCCACACCAATTACCAGCGCGTTTCGGTGTGTCCACGTATCTGTACATGATGGCTGTGTGGTTGTTCATTGCGCTGCTCGCTTTTGTGCAATTGTCACTGCAGCAGCGCAGCGCACACAAGCGACCAGCGGATAAGGTTCGACGTTTTGTTTGGAACTGGTGGTTCTGAAGGGGTGCCGACGCAATAAACCAACCAACGTGAATAAAGCTCGTATGCTCTTTCAGGACCACGCAACCATCTGGTGCTTTTGCACTGACGATGACCTGGTGCAATGAGCCTTTGGGGGAAATAGGGCGAAGCGAGCAACCAAGAAAGCACGTTGTGTCCGATTCACGTAGTTTACTTTCAGTTTCAGCAGCCCAATACGACGGGTCCTGAGAATGCGCCATTGCATAATGGCGACTTCAGTGACCAACCGGCTGATGTTTTACCAGATGATGATAACGGTGTTGAGATGGAGGAAGCAACACCACAACAACTGTCCACGCGTGTCTATATATTCTACCTGATACTGACTGGCTGTGTTTGCGCCCTCCAAAACGGTGTGCTGCCCTCGATTCAGATTTACGCCTGTCTGCCCTACGGTCAGGAAACGTATCATTTGACGCTGGTACTTAGGTGGGTTGAATCCTTTTTTTGCCGCTTGCTGAAATTTACGGAAGTTGGAGTCGCATTGTAGGTCACTTCTGTTGTTTATTAGAAGCCGGTGCTGTTTCATTTCGACGCCCACATCGATCCTGCTTTGTTCATGCAGCTTCCTGCGTAAACACTACTTCGATGTTTGCTGTTACGCGCCATTCCACCACCGTAAAATTTTCGCATAACCTGACTGACATGGTTTCAGCGAATGAGCGTTGGTAAATCACGAACGCACGTTCATCCACTGAAACATCATCCCACCAGTTGCGTCGACAACAATATCATCCCACCTGCATTGCAGCAACATCGCCAGTCCACTGCTGTGTTGTGTGCCATTCATTCTGCATCTGCACTCGGCCCGTATTATCACATCGCTTGTTGCTGTTGTCGTTGTGATGGCGTCGTTCATTGTGGCATTGGCTGCGCAATCACCCACGCCTTTGCTGTACGGAACATTCGGTGGCAGTGTCATGACGGTGAGCACAGTCGACCCGATGCAATAGTCACCACATGATAGTGGCGGCACCGGCCATATCTGGTCACTGAAATGTAGAATGGTAATTAGGACAGGAGGCTAACGACACACGGGTGGCAACAAAAAAACATAAAAAATGTGCCCCATATGGAAGGTTTGACCATAAAGATCGTCACTCACAACGAAACGTTGACTCGCAGTGTGTCCTTACAGTGTACGTATGTGCAGTCTATCACTTTCATGGTGAAGTGATCCGTTACCTTTTATTTGCAAGTATTCACTTTACAAAGGGTCACTGCAAACCAGGCGTACGGTAGATATCTGATTTCAGATAATGCTCAACACCATTTGTTTGTCCATGCTTGGCTACCTTCGTACCGTGCTGGCGGGTGAACTACGTACCGGTGACCTACACGGACGTCGATTGTTCTGGTGCGGTGCAGCGACGCAGATTGGCTCATTGCTCGGTGCTTTGCTCATGTTTCCCATGGTCAATCTGTGGTACTTGTTCAGAATGGCTGATGTTTGTAAACAGTAGCGATTCGTAAGCTGATTCCTTGTGGTTGATAGTCGAGTTTGTTTCAATTTTATTTCAGGCTTCTGTTGTGACCACAATGGTAAGGTGTCCGTTTAGTCACTGTTAATTTCAACATATTGTCCAGTTTGTCAGAAATGCAGGGCCAGGTCGATTTTTGTTTACCATGACATATCGAAACAGGGTCTTCTCACTTGTCCATGACGTTTCGTCTCGTTTCATATGAATAGTCATTTTTCTGTACATGCTCAAAATCTCATTCTAGTACTTTATGGTTCAGGCAGCTAGTCTGGCTATGTGCACATGTTTTGTCCAAGTCCATTAAAACTATCAGCAATACTAATCTTCATTTGTTTTTTCATACGTTTAAAATTGTCACTTTTTGATCAGATTATGATTCCGCCCAACTGTGTTTACGGTGACGGATCCGGTTGATCATCACCCAATCCTTTCGTTGGGTCGTAAGTCACCGACGGAAACGGGGTGCCTGTCCAAAATGGCCCGTTCTCAAATTGAGTCACCCATTTGAATTCTGGTACCCCTGGCTCAGGGGGCATTGTTGTAATTGGTGGAGGTCCGGGTGTAAACGGTCGTTTGGGAAGCCGGAGAATCCTGACGCGGGTCTCCTTGAAACAGCAGGTTCTGCAAGGTATTAGTGAGTCCATCATAATTTTAGCACTGACGATAACCTGCCCTCCCCCCGGACTGAAGTGAAAGACTGGTGGAAAAGTACGCTCAGTCACGATTTCAAACTTGACGATCGTATTCTGCAAAACAACTTAGTCTGAGCAATATGTGAACAATGTAACCAAACGGCACAGCGTATTCCAAATCCACCCCATGGCTGCACTCAGTGGTCTGGCGACGTTGCAAGCATTGTTCGTCACGGGCCGAATCGATGCAAACACCTCTGTAAAGGCTGGGTGAAGGTTACGCAGATAATCTGAACAATTCCATGGTCCCGACCGACCTGTGCTTGCGGATTTCGAGCGTGTAATTGTCGTGTTTCAATGTTTCGCTCGTCTCAAGCCAACACGGCTTGCCGATGTAGCCAAAACTGAAGTCCTGCAGCGAAAAAATGTGCGCTGAAGCGTCTTATGTATAGTACATGAGAGCCAGTATATCAAACTTGGCGATCGGATATTGGTCACGTGACTTGTGTTATTCGCTGGCGTTTAGGAGTTGTTCTCAAAATCTGATTCAGTCTCCAAAGTTTGATATCAATACAGACTACATCAACACGTGGGCATCCAATTCCGTCAGTTGAGATCACAAGCTTTACGTTGGTATACCTGCATGCCTGAATTTAAAGGCGGTGACCGTGGTCGGGTGCCATTTACGTCCAAGGCTGGGTCGACACGCATGATACGAAGCCATTTGCTGCGCTGCGTATCGTGCACTGAAACATCAAAGTATACTCGGTTAGGTAGACCACGCCATAGAAAAGCACTGTTCTTCTCATGCAATCGGCAACAGCAAGAACCATTTGCAAAAAAACCAAATCAGATGTAATACCACTCGGTCCTAACCCGGAAAGATGACGCCCGAATTCGCGATCGGCAGTAAAGCCAGCGTCAAGAAAATGTGCATTTTGATAACGGCTGTCCTTGCTTTTGAGTTTGATTAAAACCAATTAAACGTTAGCATTTTCTGACAAACAAAACAAGTTGCTATTTTGTGTTTGACACAGTGCATAACGCTCACGCTGTGCTTTTTAGAATGTCATGCTTGTTTTCTCGTTGTGTGTGTGCTTGATGAAACGAGTATTGAAAAAGCGTTATTGGACCACTTCCTAATTTGCATTACGTTTTGTATGAAAATGCCGCATTGTTTTAACATAAAACAGTGTGTGAGTGACTTGTAAGTGCAGGTTGCTCGTTGTTTTGAAGCTGCTTTTGGATGATGACTTTTTAAAACTCACTCATGCACTACCAACGTATGCTTTTGTCGATAACATGACGAGCTCGTATTAGTATTGGACGTGAATAACATAAACCAACAACTGCGACTATCACTCGAAAAACTGTGTGCCTCATAATGCCCAGCAATGTCAAGAAATTAGTTGGAATTTGGTCGTTTATGACAAAACAATGCCAACGTTTCCACTTAATGTCCTCGGGGGCAGAGTGGCAAATCTTCCTTTCCTGAGGGCTTTTTGGGAAGGGGGCGTCAAGGGAATACTCCAGTCGGTCAGTTTAACCGATCTATACATCTAGCAAGTGGCAATGTCTGGCTACCCGGCTTGAGGTGGGTACGGATAAAACCAGGTCGTTAAAAAACTGAACTCAGTGTACGGGAGCGCGTAGACCGGTCAACTTGATTGTTTCATCCAAATGTGTGCCTGGGTACATGAATTTTCGCTGTCGGAATAACCTAAACCTTGTGGAGACATAAGGTATCGCGCACGACCGGCAGTTTCGTTGTAAATTCTGCGTGTGTTTTTTTCCCTTTTGCGTGTTATCAAGAATTTTTGTTTGTGCGGACTGTAGGCAATCAACACCATGTACGATGTGAAGAGCTACAGTGTGTACATAGTTGAACAGGTCTGTAAAATCGCATAGTACACCAACATGTAATGATACTGATAACAAATCGAATTCTAACGACGACTGTGTTACAGCAGGTACTACGTATAGTCCGTCCACCAGCTCATGGCACTTTGTGTTGCTGCTGGCTGGTTTGTTCCCTTCCTCCACGTTCTAATGAAAGAGAAATTGCGTGTGAGCGATTTTGCAAAAAAACTGAAAAAATAATAATACGTGTCGAAAACGATTGAATTCGATCACATTTAAAATTACATTAAATTGAAATCTATAAAACACGTCGATTTCATAAAAATAGCAATTTATGAGCAAAAACAATTTTTTTTCGGAAACTCAATTTCTCTTTCATTAGAATGTGGAGGAAGGGAACAAACCAGCCAGCAGCAACACAAAGTGCCATGAGCTGGTGGACGGACTATATGTATAGTCCGTCCATCAGCTCATGTCACTTTGTGATGCTGCTGGCCGACTTGTTCCCTTCCTCCACGTTCTAATGAAAGAGAAATTGAGTTTCCGATAAAAATTATTTTTGCTACAAAATTGCTGTTTTTCTGAAATCGACGTGTTTTATCGATTTTAATTTAATTTAATTTTAAATTTGATCAAATTCAATCTTTTTCGACCCGTTTTATTATTTTTTTAGTGTTTTTTGCAAAATGGGTCAGACTCAATTTCTCTTTCATTAGAACGTGGAGGAAGGGAACAAACCAGCCAGCAGCAACACAAAGTGCCATGAGCTGGTGGACGGACTATACATATATTGCTACAATACAGGGTAAAGGTGTTTGCGTGATATTATAGCTTCATAAATCCCAACACTGAATTCCAGCCAACTAATTCCAATAGACAGTAACTTAAAAATCGGATATCTGTCCAAAAAAAATCAACAAGATGCATGATCGCAACGCGTATTGTGGTTTATTCGGATTTCGTCCCCAATTCCTCCAGTCGTGTGCTTCAATGAAAATGTTCACCATTCTGTCAGCGGCCGCCGTCTGTGTACACGTGTGCTGAAAGGATTTTCCTGATTTCCAACTGAAATCATCTATACGTCCTTGTTCATTCAGGGTGCATGTTTTGACCACATGATAACCACCACCGAACGCGGATTCGGTCTGACCAGTTCACAAATTAGTGCACTTTTCGTGCTTTACAACATCGGGCATGCGGTGACTGCCACGATTATTGGGTGTTGTGGGGCAGAAGGTGAGAAGTGGGATGGCTGGATGAGCTCTCCATTTTAAAATTAGACATGAAGACCAATTAAGACTACATCATCCGCTGGTGATTGGCATTATGACTGTGACAAGTGGACTGGCAATGCTGGGAATGACATTGCCACATTTTCTGTCGGCTAATGATGAACACATCAATGTTTGTCGTTTCTTCTCTTAGTTTACAAAATAATTTTGAATGGAGAACTTCCTTCTGTTATCGGCTGACAACAAGTCGCATCAAATGCACTATCTTTGCACGAACGGTTCGGCTGATGTTTCATACGAGACTGATACTGACGAGCAGACGCATGCCGGTCATCAAGGCGCCTATTTGGTGTTCGCGTTGGCTTGGGTGGGTATGTTTTGCTTTCACAATGCGCACGCGTGCGGGTTTCCGGGTTTCGTGGGAGTTCAGGTATAGTCCGTCCACCAGGTCATGGCACTTTGTGTTGCTGCTGGCTGGTTTGGTCCCTTCCTCCACGTTCTAATGCTAATGAAAGAGAAATTGAGTGCGAGCGATTTTGCAAAAAACTTAAAAAAATAGTAAAATGTGTCGAAAACGATTGAATTCGATCAAATTTAAAATTAAATTAAATTTGAAATCTATAAAACACGTCGATTTCATAAAAACAGCAATTTAGGAGCAAAAATATTTTTTTTCGGAAACTCAATTTCTCTTTCATTAGAACGTGGAGGAAGGGAACAAGTCGGCCAGCAGCAACACAAAGTGCCATGAGCTGGTGGACGGACTATACGATTAGAACTTCTGGCCCGCAAAACGCATTTTGCATTGTGAAAGCTGGCGCATGGTCAATATTCCACGACCCGCATTTTCTTGACCCCCAATCCATTATGAAAGCAATGGACTGACATTCATCAAAATTTGTGCTAATGTTAACCCTATATATCATATAGACAATCATCGGCGGCTGTTCAAGTGCGTACACAGTTCTCACATTGGTGTACGTTGATGATAACTGTGATTCAAAGGGTGCTGCGTGGTTCATCGGTATGTGAGTAGCAATCATTAGATTGGCTAATTACTACTGTCGTCAAATCAAGTCGTCTAATCTGGTCGTCAAACCAACCAACAATTTATACATGAGCCACAAATGAGCGCGAGAAATAGTGATTTGACTATTGATTTGACCTGAGCCACTAGATTTGCTTTGAACCCGAAAATGGTTCAAGCTAGGAAAATGTTACAAACTAAACCGACTGCCAATGTCACAGGTCTGATTTCATCAATGTGGGGCTGCGGTCCGGCATTCGGCTTGGTGCTGAGAGCGATATGCACCAGCGCACATGATGTCAATCTTGGTACACAACTCTTCAGGCTCCTTGACAAATCTTGAGTAGTTGGGCATTACGGCACTTTTGGCACTTTCGCCCGCAGGCACCACACAACATGCTTCAAATTCCTTAACTTCGATCGGGGCTTGGTGGCTGGGTTTTCTCATTTGCGCACTTCTAAGCCTGCTGCTCGCTGTTACGTTCGTGATGTTTCCAAAACGCTTGAAGAATCGAGTAACTGCACCCATCCAAGGAGAATGTGTGCCTCGTGAGGAACAGTCAACTTTGAAACATCTGCTGAGTAAGCCGTTCGCACGTTTATTCCTACTCCAAAATCAAAAAAAATTGACGCGCGAAAAATTTTTACAGAAAATCTGCGTTCATCGATTAGTCTGCTCGCCCATCCCATCCTGATTTGCATAACTTTGTGTTGGACGGCTGAAGCGTGGGTGCGTGGTGGATTTGAAAGATTCCTGCCGAAATATTTGGAGCTGAACTTCAGACAGACGGTGACAGAGGCCGATTTGTACACAGGTTGGCGACAATTATGAATTTACAAGAGTTTATGTGCCATGGACCAACACCAGGTCCTGTCAACGATCTGAAGCTCAAATTTCAAATCAGATCATTTCCGTATGAAACATCATCGAACCAACTACCATTGCTTCTTGACACCCGTTCAACGATCGTCTGCATAGTTGTCAACAAACCGGGTTTCTATCGTACAGTGCTGATGTTTCACCAGCACATATTCCCCTTCCAGCCGTACTCCAAGTATTGGGCACGGCCATCGCCACGGCAGCCGGTGGTCGCTTGTGGTCAACATTGAATCCATCACCCAGCTCGGGTCTGCTGTTGGCCTCTGTCACCAAAGCGCACGCGTGTGTCACCATGCTGGTTGTGAAGGGCGTCAAATGCAGCAGTATGATTGTGAATCGATGGCATCTGGAGGACGCAACACGGTGGGTCCGAACGTTTCTGTAGAACAGCATCACTTCCATTCGTTTGACCACACATCGGAGCTTTCTATCAATTTATGCACAACATGCAGAACCAACGGTTGTGTGTTTATCAGTGACGCTGCATGATAACATGTCCCCCAGTGATCGAATCCCGTCCCAAATATGCGCGTGATGGCCAACTGTCATGTTTTGTTCACTGAGCAAACCGGAACTGAAGCACCATACAGATTAGAGATTATGGCCATTATTTTCAGGCCGTTTACACCCAACTACACGACCCCAATTTGCAACACCGACTGTTCATGTGGGACAACTGCATTTGAGTTGGTCTGCGCGAACGAACAACAGTATTTCAGCCCGTGTCAACTTGGATGCACCTCCAGCGTCCTGGATTCCGAGGTAACCTCCGACTCCGAGATCAATCAGTGTCGATAATTTATACGCAAGTCAAAGTCTTCCCTCCCGCGCACGCAAGATTTCGTTGAGTGCGAAAAACTGGACCAGTGACTGTGGGAAGACAAGCGTCTAGAACACGTCCAATTTCGAGGCAAACTCGTTCCAAGTATCGTTTGTTGTACCAAAGCTAGTTGTTTGACACCATGAAGGCAATTCATTTCAGTTCACCAACTGCACATGTGTCCCATCGTCCACCGTTTCCTCCGGTCTCTGTCCATCGACTGCTAGTTGCGCTGGTCGCACATCGTTGTATCTGATCGCCGTGTTCATTGGTTCATTCTCCAGCTGGTTCTTCTACGTTGCTTCTTACACAGCACTCATAAAGTTGGAATATTCAGTTTTTAAATGAGAAATTATTATAGACATTTCACGAACTTGTATAAGACATGTATTTCTGAGTCAGGTCCGTCCGACCGGATCAGAAAGCTGCCAGTCTGGCCATAGCTGTTTCGGTGATGAGCATTCTTGGTGAGCAATTTGTTTACAGATTCGTGGTCTCCCAGTTCATTTTGGAATTCTACTGCGTTTTGTGAACAAGATACAGTTTACTGCACAGGTTACATTCCGAGCCAGGTGGTGTATGCGGCAGCAGCCGACAGTGCGTGTATACTGTGGGCACATGATTACACCGATACTTCAGGTACTATACACAGTAACTTTTTGAAGTTTGAGTAAATCGTTCATAAAACCAGATGCTTTGTTTCTCCGGTTCTGGCTCCTGACAGGCGTGTACAAGGTCGCCTACCTCTTCAGGCCGCTGCCAGCTGTATGACCACACAGTCCTCCGCCATTATTTCCATACCCTCACAGCGGTGGTGCATTTGTGTGCCATGTTGGCAATGGCTGTGGGTTACTGTAGATCCAGAACGTTCAGATTCCATGGAGTTGCGAAAGAAATGGAAACAAAGATGAAATTTGAAATGGATGTCTTCTTGGCTGACGGAACTAATGATACCATTTGAATGAATGATTTGAATGTCAGAAAACAGTTGAATTTTATTTTCAAAATGCAAATTTTAAGAATCGTGTCACAAAATGAACAAACAGACGGACTTAAGCAAACTATAGGCTAACTCACTGAGAACGCAAACAAAGTAGGACAAAAAGTCTATCAAACAGGCACGTGTAACAAAAATACAATTGTAAACAATGAGACACCAACGGCGTAACGAACACCAGCAATGAAAATTCTGTCAAAATTAGTGAGAAAATTAAAAAAGAAATAAGTCACTACAGTTTAGCTCGAGGTTACCTATATGTGTGTAAGCCTAGCAAAATCTCAGCACAGCATACAGTTAGCTGGTGAAGTTATCCTTGAAGGTTATCTATGAATCACTTCAAAGATCAACAAATACGTTTGCTTATAAAAGTTTGATAATTCCATCAGACAATCTCAGTTTGGCAGTTTTCAGCACTGCGCACGGCACGAGTCTGTTGAGAATGTCAGCTTTGGTGAAGTGAGCTGAAGATGAACCACCATATCCCAGCAGAGGCGCAATTGGAATCGACTTTGTAGTCCCGATCGGGTTGCTTGGATCCCTCCTTGTCGGGGCAGGCAACTGAGTGTTGAACAATGCACCGTTCAGACGTTCTGGCGTGAAGTAGTCTGGATTGAAAAAAAATCAACGTACCAGATTATTTCCGTTCATGGCATGTAAAATGTTTCAGACAGAGTGTAAAACAGCAGTGACTTTCAGTTAGCAGTGCCGTTGTAAAAACCATGACAAAACAAATGGAGGAGAAGCGGTGCTCATTTCGCTCGAGAACATTCGGATGTGATGAGCGCAGCAGCCTGACACAACATGACGTTCTGGTCCATTCTCACAGCACCTTCACTTTTGCCAGATGCGGGCGACGGCTGTCCACTGCCGCTACTGGATGTCGTTGTGTTCAATGTTGTGTCGGTACTGTCGGCTTGTCGCATGACAATCCCACTAGCCAACACCTTGCTGCGTCGCAGTACCGATGGAACGTGGCGCGGTTTCGTTGGACTACTTACTGGGTTCGGGCGGTGCTCGATCGCCGGACGCAAACGGGTGCATGCTGCAAAATGTCCACATCTTCAAAGAACACAGCTTCGTCAGCATGCAAGCAGCCTATTCGTCCCTGATGGTGCCAAAAAACGGCACAAGTCAGGCTAGGTCAAATCGCCAAAAATATTAAAATATACATTTTTTATTCTTCTGTTCACAACTAATCTATATTATTATTATATTGTATTTAACTGTATTAGCAGTTAAAATTATGATGCATCGCAACTTCTGTAAGACAACAAACAATATACAATTTATCAAAACAGACCAACCATCCAGCGGACGCGATTTACTCGGTTGTGCTGCAGCTTCCAGTGTGACGTCACGAACACGACGAAACTGTGAAACATCAATTCGCGGTGCTATTGGTACTGGAGCCGGCACGATTGGAACCTAAATGTTGATCATAGACTGAGCTCGGCCGGTGCATGAACAGACGCGGCGGACAGCAAAACATGATTGTAGGGACGGGACAATTGATATCAAGCTTGGTGACCATGAAATCGAATCAGAGGTGCCTGGCTATTTTCAAGTGAAGATGTGCCCAGCTTTATTCAATATTGTGTTCGACAATACTAAAAGTTGTCACCAAACAAACAAAAAACAACTTTTACGCTGGTTGAACTGTCAGTGTGCAATGTACATCATGAACATGAACCACATACAAATACAAAAGTCAGATCGGATTATCTAGTTTCATACTGGCTTGGAAGAGAAAACCAACCTGAATAGAGTGGTCCAGCACGTGACTAGGAAGCCACCTTTTTATTATCGGCGCTTCAAGTGGTCGGCCCGGTCGACGTAGCTGGAAATAAACAACTTTGACAATCAGTTGAATATCAGAGTAATTACTACAGTGCGTGTCGACACTTCTGTGGTAAAAACGGCTCTTAAATAAATACGTATCGTATCCAAAATAAACATCAAACTCACGCCTCTGTTTCCAGCACAACTCGTGCGAAAATGCACACTGCGGATATCGGCACTGGGGAATATTCGATTACAATACGCACATGTGAACGCAGCTTTTGTGCGACCGGTGGCTTGTCTGCGATTACAATTCACATCACAATTCAGATTACTAGGATGACACAGCTGTCCAAATAACTGCATTAAGATCGAGTAATTTGACGGAAACTAAGATACAAACAAAAAACAACCAACTCATGCATAACGGAGCCGAAGTGTTTTTGTATGGCCTCGAAGCGCGCCCGAGCTTCCTGTGTACGGAATCCACTAGTTTCTTTTTCCCTTGAGACCTTGTATTTGTCACGATACACAAGATTTCGGCCATAAACTTGCGACGGAAGATCGTCGTTTGTTGAACAGGTCTGTGGTTGTTCCTGAAAAAACCTGACGCAGTTTGTATTTTCCGATTATTCATGAAAGATTCTTAGCATATTTTTTCAGAAAATTGCAAAACAATGACAGCCAAAAATGGGAAACCAACGGAAACCGTCGGTTTGAGCTCCAACTCTGGCGGACCATCCATGTCATTGTCGTCGTCAACGTATTCAGCACAACTGCTGCTGTCGTGCTCCGTCGATCCATCGCGCGTGGATGTTGGTGAATCTGACATGGTCATGTTAAGTTGACCAGAATCATCAATCACTGCGATGACTGTTTATGTGCAATGTATAGTAAATTTCCAAATTCGCTGCCGCACAGTAAAATACGCCCCGTAGTGAATGTCACGTTCTGAACCCGAACGCTAACAATGCACAGTTCTGAAACATTGCGCGCAGCTGCCTGGCTGGCTGGTAAGCTGCACGCGCGTCTGCTGCCCGAATGTTTCAAAAGTTGACATTCGGGTTTAGAACGTGACATTAACTATGAGGCGTATTTCACTGTGTGGCAGCGAATTTGGAAATATACTATACGTATTTGGTGCAAGATTTCAAGGTTCAACAAAAAATCCACAAACTAACCATTCTTGTCAGATTCAGTTTCATTGTCATCATCGTCATCGATAAACAAATTAGGTGATTCGCTTCGTTCCTTGTGGTTGTTATTGTTTGCGTCACTGACAATGGCATTGTCCGGCTGGGATTCAGTCGATCGAGGGCTTGCGTTTGCACAAGGCGGCCGTTTGGTCAAGCTGACAAGCTCGGCAGCAGACGTGATCGCCAAGGGGCCCTTCAAGCCGGTGCCCAATTTCGAAACGATTTTGGTGGTGTTATCGAAAGTCTTGGCCAATGAACCGACAGGAGTGGGAACAAGTTTGATTCCGTCACTATCCAAACTGTCTGATCCCGACGGACTCGGTGCTCGCTGCATCTGCGTCGTTCGTGGCGGTGATATCTGAAACAGGCAGTTTCTTTTCATTGTTTATCGGTACAAAAACAATTTGTATGAAACGCCGTGCGTTGGTTCATATATATGAAGCAGAAGCCGGAATAAGTCGGGTTCGGCCCGGTGTTGGTCACTCCTTTTTCACACCAAGCTCAATTCGACAAGCGTCAGGGTTGCTTGTTGACTGGACTGTTTGTGTTTATAAGTTCACGCTGGCAGATATTAGCCACATCAAAAAATCTCAACAGGCTGTCAATGGAAAGTCACGTAACCGATCACCAAATTGGATACCGACAAATCGGCCGCGGTAAAATCGTAGACCCACCGAGTGCGTCGCCGGTTTCGTATGCTTCTTGGCAAGACCGGGCTCGCAAATGTTTCGCGTTGGTGGTGGTGGCACACATTCGATCACCGATGGTTTGCTGAGCAAGTTTTGCAGCTTCGGTCGTGGTTTTGGACCTGGCTTTCGGTGTGCCTTGGGCTCGGCGCCAGTTCCAGTGTCTGATGATACTTCATCAACGTGAGCCTTCTTTGGTTTGCCGAACAGAATTTGCAACTCCGGATCCGACATTGTGGGTAGCTTTCGTTTCTTGCCTTTACAATCCTGAAAAACATCAGTTTTTTAGTCTTAATATTTGAATTGCACAGTGCATGAAAACGGCGGACGGGCAATTGAGCAAAGCACATTTGAGCAAGACCACTTTGAGCAAGTGAAAAAGAGCAGAGGCCAAAAGAGCAGAACTTAAAAACGAATAGGCCTAAGCCTATGCCCAAATACAAAACTAAGCATAAGTGTTGGCCTATGCCTAAGCCTGATACCTAAATCAGTCCAAGCTTAAGTCATTGGGACAAAATAAGAGCTCTGCTCTTTTGGCTCTGCCCTTTTTTCTTGCTTTAAGTGGTTTTGCCCTAATATGCTTTGCTCAATTGCCCGGCCACCATGAAAAGACAGAAAACGTGCCAAAATCTGTTCAGCTTCGGACGACAGCAAACGTCTCGTTTCCAGCGAATACCCATCCTGTCAACATGAAAGGTACGAATGAATGAAACCAGTGTCCAAACCGATCATTCCAACGCCTTGAAAAGAACAACGCACCTCCTGTCGATTTGCTATGCTGATTTTCCACGATTCCGAGTTGGCGTTACCCTCAGGTTCCAAAGTCAGAATCTTTCCGTCTTTCACCATCACAAAACAATCTGAAAGCAATATTTTGAAGAAAAACAGTAATTTATCAATCTCGCTCACTGCACTTGTACTGCTCACCTGCATCTGCTGGTTTCATCAACAACTTTGATTTATCCCGCGGACTTTTTATTTTCGCTCTTGGCTTGCCTAAAGGTTTGGATTTCGCTATCTCAGACAGACCAGTCGCTATGAACGGCGCTGATTCAATTTGTTTAGCTGATGGTGATGTTTCATGGCACTCAATGCATGTGCCTGTAAAGTTTGAAAAAAGTTGGTTACGGTAGGCGATGGAAGTCAATTTTAAAAAGACCTTTGTTCTTTACTGGCACTGACGTCACCGGCTCGGTTTTCTTTTTCTGCAATTCAACAGCAGAGTCCTCAATCAGTTTGAGAATCTCTCGCTTTAGCTGTTCTTCTTCTTCAGAACGACTGATGATCTGGGCAGCTGAAGTTCAAGATCAATAAATGAAAATGAAGTTTATTTTACATTCGTGTAACATGCCTTCGAAAAACCATCCAAAATGATATCTTGACAAAAAAATCAAACCAACGTTTCTTTGCCTGCTGGGTTTTCTTCACGGTGTTGCGTGCTGGCGGAGCGGTTGACGTCAAGGTCGGACTACATATAGTTTTCGATCTGCTGGTCTGTCGATCACCGGCATGTTTGCTTTCCTTGTCGCTTGCCGTTTGCTGGCTTCGCCGTCTCAGGCGTTTTGGAGCACCAACAGGTGACACTTTTGGTCCGTCAGGTTTAAGTGTCGTCGTTGTCGCATGTTGTCGATCTGTCGCTCCATCAACTAGAGGTCCTGTCGATTCGTCGGTACGTTTTCTGCGACATTCTTTCACGTGCGCACGCAGTGCCGGTGAATTGGCAAATTTGGCTGAGCATTTCGGACACGTGAACACGAACGGTTGATGATCGGACATGGCTGCAACTACGAAGAGTACTGACGGATTCTGAAAGATTGGCAGAAGCTGCCGCATGACACCTGCTGCAAAGGCACGACACCTATCACAGGGATCCATCGAACTCGAAGACCGGTTCCAAAAACTGAGGTACAGGTCTTCTCTGTTGATGGGAGAGTTGCTGATTAAATCGACACGTATTCGAGAGAACTGAATGAAATTGGTTGAAACAGTGCTGTGGCTACTTTGGCGGGTGGAGTGGGGTACAAGGGGAAAAAATCCGGGGCGGGCAGGGGGTTTTGCACCTGGAATTTTGGGGGAGGGGGGCTTTTTGGCCGGAAGGTACAGTATCTCCCGTGTAGTACTTGGTCAGGGTGTTGACGATAGATAGATTGGGACCCGAAATGTGTTGACGATAGATGGATGACCCAAGTCTGGGGGGTCGACCCAAACTTGTTGACGATAGATAGATGGTGGGGGTACCCAAAAATCAAGGTACAGTATAGTGCACTAAGTAGGTAATACTGTTTAAATATTAACGAAAATGTACATAGATGCACTGCGCGATTTTTTGCCCATTTGGGGTTAGGGTTAGAGGTCGGGGGGGGGGGGGGGTACCCGACACCCGACATCTGAAAATACCCGACACCCGACATTTGAGAAAAAAAGCCGACACCCGACAGTTCCAAAAAAACCCGACACCCGACATCTAGTTTTTGGAAAAAACCCGACACCCGACACCTGTTTTTGGACCAAAAACAGGCAACTTTTTGCTCCTTCGCACCATTAATGCAATTTTTTGGATCAAGTGACTGAATTCAAGTATTTTCACACAAAATAAACACCAAAATGACACATTCTGCGTCTTCGAAAACATTTGGTTCGAAGAAAATTTTCCCTCAAAAATCTTTTCTCGGCAAAACCGATGTTTTGAACCGTAAGTGTCGGGTCCCAAAAAACCTGACACCCGACACCTGGAGGCACCCGACACCTACACTTTTTTGGCACCCGACACCCGGCACCCGACATCTCTCTGACCTTATTTGGGGTAAAAAGTACCGATCTTGAGCCATTTTGAGTCAAAAACGTCCATTTTGGGGTCGATCATTGTTGACCCCAAATAGACGTTTGCACCCAGAATTTGTTGACGATAGATTAGCCTATTAAGTGTTGACGATAGATAGATGAAATCAAAGTGTTGCCGATAGATAGATGAAATCAAAAAGTGTTGCCGATAGATAGATGAATCTGGGGGCCCCCACCATCCCCCCAAGTACTACCCTGTATCTCCCCCTCAGAAGCAGCCACAGCACTGCCCACCGTTGTCGGAATTAAATAGTAATTCCAGTATCCTGGTCGGAATCACATTGAAAGAACTGACCAGAACAGTGTTGGAGGGGGGGTAGCCCCCGGTACAGTAGGTACCCCCCTCGCCTGGTACAGTAGGTATCCCCCCGATGTTTGGCATGGTACAGTAGGTATCCACCTGATTTTCACCCCGGTACAGTAGGTATCCCCTCAGATTTTGCCCCAAAAGTGCCAATTTTTGAATAAAATGGCCAAAATTAGTGTAAAATCAGTGGTTTTTGCCTCAAATTACTCAAAATTCGTGCGCTAGCGCGCAAATACTACGTTTTCACACGATTCCACACATAAGAAACACATTAAAAATTTCCACCCAAAAATCTAACCCCCCTAACCTCCAAAGGTACATAACCCCCCACCCAGGCCATCGGCTCTGGTACAGTAGGTATCCCCCCTCCAGAGTACCTCCACCACTGGATGGACCAGAACAGCCAAATGAAGTAAAATTATACCGAGACAAGCGGAAAAAACTTCGCTTCGCGTCTTCCAAAACAACATCTCGCCCGTGTGGAATTGAGCACGCGTTCAACTTGGGGTTTCATGCACCTCATTCACTTCATCCCTACGACGGGTGACTTAACTTTAAAAACTGAGCCTGGCGGAAGCGATACTGACGGGCGGGGGCACAATATCAAGCGGAACTTTTCCGTACATTGTCGGAAATGGAACACGTGCACTTGCGAAATGGCACACACTTATAGTTTCGGAAACATTTCAGGGAAAAACGATAAAGAGCCGCAGTTAAGGCAGGGCAGTGTGGTTCCTGGTCCGGAGGGGGAACAGGCGGTACCCCCTTTTTTCGGAGGGGGAACAGACGCACCCAGCTGGGGGAGGAAGGACCCAAATTTGGAGAAAAGTCATTTTTTGAGGTCGAAAATTTGACCCATTTTTGCCCGTTTTTGGAAAAAATTCTCAATAAAAAGGGTATTTTGGCGATTTTTGACAACATTGACCTAAAAATCACTCATTTTATGCCTAAAAATGCCTATTTTAGGCTGAAATTTGCCTATTTTAGGCAAAAATTGGGGGAGCAGACTAGGGTTAGAGAGATGTCGGGTGTCGGGTGCCAAAAAAGTGTAGGTGTCGGGTGTCGGGTTTTTTGGGACCCGACACCCGACAGCCGACACTTACGGTTCAAAACATCAGTTTTGCCGAGAAAAGAATTTTGAGAGAAAATTTTCTTCGGACCAAATGTTTCCGAAGACGCAGAATGTGTCATTTTGGTGTGTATTTTGTGTGAAAATACTTGAATTCAGTCACTTGATCCAAAAAATTGCACTAATAGTGCGAAGGAGCAAAAAGTTGCCTGTTTTTGGTCCAAAAACAGGTGTCGGGTTTTTTTCCAAAAACTAGATGTCGGGTGTCGGGTTTTTTTGGAACTGTCGGGTGTCGGCTTTTCTTCTCAAGTGTCGGGTGTCGGGTATTTTCAGATGTCGGGTGTCGGGTACCCCCCGACCTCTAACCCTAGAGCAGACGTACCCGGAGGGGGAACAGTGGGGCCTGCGTACCATGGAGGGGAACAGGCGTACCCGAGGGGGACCCCCTCCCCCGGGAACTACACTGGGACAGGGGAAGCCCAAATGAGTTATTTTCGAGGCGTGTTAATGTTAGCACGGACGCTACTGCTGCAGTGGTGTCTATGGGTGTTTTTAATGGTTACTATAACCAAATCGGTAAAACAAGCCACATTGACATCGCATTACCAAAGAATCGTGTGAAAAGAATTTTGGGTAATTTGAGGTGAAAACCACTGATTTTACACTAATTTTGGCCATTTTGGTCAAATATTGGCACTTTTGGGGCAAAATCGGAGGGATACCTACTGTACCTGGGTGAAAATCGGGGGGATACCTACTGTACTATGCCAAACATCGGGGGGATACCTACTGTACCAGGCGAGGGGGGGATACCTACTGTACTGGGGGGCTACCCCCCAAATCCCCCCACGGCTCGTGCACACCTAATGTAATGCCTAAAAGGTACGTTTGGTACTATGTAGAGAATTCTACGACTTAAGATTGGAGAGCTTTTTTGAAAAACCTTTTTCTGAAAAAGAAAAATTTAGAAAAACCTTTTTACAGCTATGTCCCCTTGCCCGTGGGGTTTTTACGTAAAAGACGAGCGACAAGATCGTGGCACCGGCACCACCGAATCCACGAAAGGCCGGTTTGCTGTGTGGAAGACAGAAACACTGTCATCGTCATCCAATGGGGCGTAGTTCATCACGCGTTGGTCCGGCCCTTCAGGGCCTGCCTAAACCTATCAGTAAGCAAAGCAGCATTTGTTACAACTGTAGTGCCCAGTGGGTCAGCAATTTATATTTTTGAAAAAAAACGGTTTTTTCGGAACAAACCCGTTTTTTTTTCAAATAAATTACCAGTACTTCAGGAATTCCGAACGGCAAAACATCCAATTTTTGGTATTTTTTTCTTGTTTATGACTTAACAAGTGCCGCGTGTGTATTGTTGCCCCAGTGTAGTTCCTGGGGGGGAGGGGGTTCTCCCCTCGGGTTACGCTATCTCCCCCTCAGGTGGTACACTATCCCCCTACCTCCCCCCTCCGGGTATACTATCTCAGTGATGTGGTTGGGGGGGGGTATGGGGGGTATTACCCCCCAACTGCTTGGTAGCTTTCTTGCTCCGAAACCCTACCTCCCCAAACTGGCTAGCTAGCTTTCTTGCTCCGGTCACCAAGTAAAAAAAGTGTTGATTTTAGTGCCAAAATGACCATTTTATGGGCCAAAATGGTCAAATTCGTTCAAATTTTCTCACACGTGCACAAAAACACGCATTTTAAGGCTTATTTTAGCATAATTTCAACCTTGTTTTTGACTTCTGGACCAACACCCCCAAATCGGGGTACCCGGCTAGCTAGCTAGCTTTCTTGCGCCGGACCCCTCCAGCTAGCTAGCTTTCTTGCTCGGTCGGACCAACACATCACTGCACTACAGTGTAGTTCCTGGTCCGGCGCGGCGGTTAGTGTACCTACCCCTTTTTCCGTGCGGCGGTTAGTGTACCTCCATGGGGGGGAAGGGGGGGGGAAGACCCAAATCCAGGAAAAAGTCACTTTTTGAGGTAGAAAATTTTTTGCCCCTTTTTGGAAAAAATTCTCTATAAAAAGGGTGTTTTGGCGACTTTTGACATCATTGACCTGAAAATCACCCGTTTTAGGCCTAAAAATGCCCATTTTAGGCCTAAAAATTCCGATTTTAGGCAAAAATTGAGGCGGTTAGTGTACCTGGCGCGGCGGTTAGTGTATTAGTGTACCTTGGTCGCGGCGGTTAGTGTACCTTAGGGGGGGACCCCCTCCCCCCAGGAACTACACTGCTGCACTATCTCCCCCAATTTTTGCCTAAAATAGGCATTTTAGGCCTAAAATAAGCATTTTTAGGCCTGTGTGATTTTTGGGCCAATGTTCACAGAAGTCGCCAAAATACCCTTTTTATGAAGAATTTTTTCCAAAAAGGGGCAGTAGGTCAAATGTTCAACCTCAAAAAAGTGAGTTTTTCCTGAATTTGGGTCTTCCCCCTCCCCCTCGGGGGTGCACCATCTCCCCCTCCGAAAAAAACGGAGGGTCCGCTATCTCCCCCTCCGGACCAGCAACTACACTGGTTGGCCCGAAAAAGGGGTGTGTTTTTGACTTGTTTTAGCCTCTTTTACTTTTCACTTTTTTAGCCTCTTTTACTGGCGGATAGTTATAAAAAACCGAAAAAACCGGGTCCATCTGGGACGTGAAAAAAAACCGAAAAAACCTCAGCCTCCGGGAAACATCGGTCTTTTTTCACTAAATTTTCCAATTTTTGACAGAAGTTGGGAAATATTTTTGTTCAGAACAACTTTGGCTTAGCGCGGGCGATGTCAATGTGGCTTGTTTCAACTATTTTAGTCACAATAAGCATCAAAGTACCCACAGACCACTGTGGTGTGTCTGTGCCAGTGTAGTACTTGGTCAGGGTGTTGACGATAGATAGATTGGGACCCGAAATGTGTTGACGATAGATAGATGACCCAAGTCCGAAATCTGGGGGGGGGTCGACCCAAACTTGTTGACGATAGATAGATGGTGGGGGGGGGGGTCGCCAAAAATCAAGGCATAGTATAGTGTACTAAGCAGGTAATAATGTGTAAATATTAATGAAAATGTACTTAGATGTACTAAATCCGCGCGTAGCGCGCGATTTTTTGCCTATTTGGGACATTTTTGCCGATTTTGAGCCATTTTGAAGCAAAAATACCCATTTTGGGGTCGAAATGTGTTGACGATAGATAGATTGTTCCCAGAATTTGTTGACGATAGATAGATTTGCCCATAAGTGTTGACGATAGATAGATGAAATCAAAAAGTGTTGACGATAGATAGATGAATTTTGGGGGGGGACCCCCCCCCCACCCCCCCAAGTACTACCCTGGTCTGTGCTAACATTACTGTGTGACAAAAATACCTTATTTGGGCTTCCCCTATCCTTACACACAGAGTTCGGTAGAAAACAAAAGGCAAAAATTTTTCTTTTTTTTCTGGGAAAAAAATGGTACAAAAAGAAAAGGAAAAAAATGCAGGAAAAAATGAAGCAATAGGAAAAAACGTTATTTTTTAGAAAAAAAACGAAAAATCGAAAGGAAAAACACATCTATCCAGCAAAAAATGAAATTTCTTCTGAGACGAAAGAAATGGTGAAATTGAGACGATTGAGAGAGCTTTCCAATCCATTTTATTTATCATCAGTGCCTTTTTCTTGTGTGTGAAGTTTTGTTTCTTTTGTGTTGCGGCGATATCTTGCTGCAAGTGCATTAAAAACGATAAAATTTTATGTTTGAAGCTCAGTCTGCTGAGAACATGAATGTGGTGTGGTGAATTGAACAGGTCATGTCATTGTCCTCAGAAACAGTTGTCTCCTATCATCTCGTTGTATGATTATTCATGACTGAATTTCTTTGTTTCAGCTCGGGATTAGGATTTTGGCATTGGCAGGCGGCTGTGCGACGACGAAAAACAAGGTCTACCCGTGTGTCACGAGTCATGCAAATAAATGCTGTTTTACAGACAAAAATAGCTTTTTTTCATCTCACACTGGCTGTTTTTTTCATTATGGAAAGAAAAAATAGCAAAAAATGGTCATTGAAAAAAGAAAAAATTTTTTTCCGTTTGTTTTCCTTTTTTCCTATTAGGAAAAAATGAGCAAAAAAAATTTTTTCCGAACTCTGCTAATATACTGCGGTTCTTTATCGGTTTTTTCCCGTTTTTTTTGGGTTTTTTTTCACGAAATATAAAGAACCGGTTTTTTCGCCAGTATATTTTTATAACATGTAGTTTCGGACCCTCAAGAAAATTTTTCGCCATTTCAGTTCAGACCGGAAAAACACATTTTTCAACGAAATATTGGAAATTTATCTAAATCCCAAGTTACAACTGCAAGCACTCGAAAGATTACTCGCTGATTGGCTCCAGCAAGCGCTACCGTAACTCAGGAAACTTTATGATGCATCAAATCGTTTCGAAACCTCCGCGGTAATTTGAATTATGTGTCGGGAGAGTTACGTTCTGTTACGGTCCCGCCGCTGCTGGGCTCAGACATGGAGCTGTTTTTGGACTGTGGGTGCCAGAGATTAGGATCGATGGTGGCAATACCGATTTTTTGACCCAAGCCAATACCCAATACCCAACAATACCCAATACTCAGGTTGAGACAGTGTAGTGGCAGGCAGATGGTTGCAAGGTACCCTTGGGGGGGGATGGATCCAGATGGTTGCAAGGTACCCCCCTACCCAGCCTCCAGAAGGTTGCAAGGTACCCCTGGGGTCCGAAAAAAGGGTGTTTTTTGCATGCTTTTTTCTGCAAAATTGGCCGAAAAAATGGTACTTTTTTGCATTTTGGCCGAAAATTTGCCCAAAATAGCTATTATATGGAGGTTTGCGCGCGGAGCGCGCGATTTTTGGGGTTTGAGGTCGAAAAACACCCATTTTTGCCTATAAAAACCATAAATTGATGGTTGCAAGGTACCCTCCGGGCGGGGTGGTTGCAAGGTACCTACCCTTCCCCCCCCCATCCCCCCCCAAGGGGTGGTTGCAAGTTACCTACTCCTTAGGGGGGGGAATCCCCCCCCATCCCCCCCCCAGCCACTACACTGGGTTGAGACCCAATACCGTAAAACCTAAAATACAAGGGGGCGCTGTATTTTTTCACTGACCCCTTTTAGGGGGGGCTCTATTTTTGGGGGGCTGTATTTTTTCGCTGCCCAAAATCTAAAAAAATGTTCCAAAAAATACCCCTAAAATGGAGTTCTGTCAGGGTTTTACTGGTCATTATTGAGTGTTTTCAGGTGCAGATCTTCCATAAAAGGCTTTACGTCATCATATACTCAACCACAAACGTTGTACACAAGGTGTCTTATACAAGAACTTGACGTTACGACCCCCAAGCGGGGAATTCCAAGTTGGGGGGGGGGGCTGTATTTTTGGGGGGGGCTCTATTTTTTCACTGACCCCTTTTAGGGGGGGCTCTATTTTAGGGAATACGGTACCCAATACCCGAAAATTCCAAACTTTTTAAAAAAAATGGGCCTGTTTTGGGTTTGTGATCGAATACTAAGTAAAATATGACTGAATTTCTCATTCTTCTTAACATTGCAGCTAAAAATAGCGATTTCAAAGGATAAAAAATTGAAAATTTTTCACAAGGTATTGGGTATTGGGTATTGCCCCCATGCCTAATCGGCGCGGCCCGACTGACCAAAACTCCATCCCGGCCCGGTTTGAAAGTCCGTGTAATAGAGACCCCAAAATGGGGTCAGTGAATTAATAGAGCCCCTTCTATTTAGGTTTTTACGGTATTCGGTTTCTCTGAACCGGACCCATTTGGGTCCTACAGAAAATGTGCATATATTCATCGCAGAGGTCGCAATCGGGCCGGGCCGGAGATTTGGAGGGTCGGGCCGGGCCGGGCACCCCGGCCCGAAGCTTCTGAAGTGCCAAATTTTACTGAAAAAGTAGGGATTTTTTTTGTCAAAAAATACTAAAATTTCTGACGGATTCGGCAAGTAAGTGATCACTGATCAGTATTGTCTATCTGACGACTTTTTCATGGAAAACAATGAATATTCAACCAAAAAAAAGCAGATTGAAAAATCGCAAAAATTATGACAAAAATTGGCTTAAAATCTGAGCCAAAAATTCGGGCCGGACCGGGCCGGGCCGGAGATTTGGGGGCACTGTTGTGGCTGGGGGGGATGGGGGGGATTCCCCCCCTAAGGGGTATCTATCTCGAGTCAACCCTTAGGGGGGATGGGGGGGAAGGGTATCTATCTCGAGCCGACCCCAAAGGGTATCTCGAGTAAGTAGATTTATGGTTTTCAAAGGCAAAAATAGGTGTTTTTCGACCTCGGGACCCCCAAAAATCGCGCGCTCGGCGCGCCGACACCCAAAAATGGTCATTTTAGGCCAATTTTCGGCAAAAATATCAAAAAATTACCCATTTTTAGGCCAATTTTGCAGTAAAATTGCATGCAAAAAACGGCCTTTTTTCGCCTTTTGACGGACCATAGGGGTATCTTGGGTAGCCTCTGGGGGTATCTCGAGTAAGTCCGAAACCTTCCCCCCCCCTAGGGTATCTTGGGTCGATTGGCCTGCCACCACACTGTTTTGGGGTTCGGGTCGGGCCGGGCCGGGCCGGAGATTTTGTAGGTCTTTGCGTGAGCTTGCAAATAAAATTTGAAATTTGAATTTGGGGGCTCGGGCCGGGCCGGGCGACCTCTGATTTATCGCGAAGCGCAATTTTTTGGAACTTTTTGGTAAAAACGCTTTTGGCTTAAAATATGGCAATTCAGGCCGGGTCGGGCCGGCGAGTCCGGTCCGGCCCGAACCTCCAAATCTCCGTCCGGCCCGGCCCGACCCAAAAGTCCAAAATCCCGGCCCGATCCTAATCTCTGGACTGTGCGAATTGTTTTGTCAGGTTTTCAACTGCTTTTATGGTGGTAATACAACATTCGAAATTGCGAAAATTTGTTCTGAATGTCTGGTTTCGTTAATTCTATCAAAAGTGCTGCGTTGGGCGTCGCTGAGTCATTCACGCCAATTTTGAAAGCTTCCAAATTTCGCGAAACAGGTGTTTTGACACCAGAAGAGGTTGGTTTGGCTGGCGTTTTTTTTTGAAAGTAAGAAAAAAGCTATGGGTGTTTCCTTCTTTGACTGATTGTTTCAATGCGTCGGGGTCGGAACGAACCTGAGAAGTGGCCAATACGGGAGAACTCTGGTTATTTGGGTTCAGAATAAAATTTTCATGCCTTAGATTTGAGGAACGGCGTTGCCTGGCCGGGTCGGGCAAGTCATCTGCAGATTATCATCCAGAGATTAGGAACGGGCCGTGCAACCTCGCCCCGCCCGACTGGCCAAAACTCGGGCCCTGCCATGCCCGATTTGAAAAAGTCCAAAATTGCGGCCCGGCCCGGCTCGAGTAAGTAGCAGAGTTTCTGCAATGTGCAAAAACCGCGCGAAGTGCGCAAATTTTTGCACTTTTGGTCGACCTTGGCCGGCCGATTTTGAGCCATTTTGGACCGGACCAGTGGTGTCGTTGAGAAATGGAAATTTTCCCATACCCAGCCCAATTTTCGGGAAATTTCCCATGCATACCCCCAAAAATCAAAAATTTCCCATACCGTGGGGGTTTCTCCAAAAATTCCCATACCCGAGGGGGTTTCTGATGAAATGACCCCAGAAATCTTCCCAAAGTACCAAAAAATGGTCTAAAAGTGCTTAACACGGAGTTTTCTTGCGGCAGTAGTGTAGTTCCTGTGGGGGAGGGGGTACCCCCTAAGGACACTAATTTCCCCTCCGGCCGGGTAGACTAATTTCCCCAATTTTTACCTAAGATAGGCATTTTTAGGCCTAAAATGGGAATTTTTAGGCCAAAAATGAGTGATTTTTCGGTCAATGTTGTCAAAAGTCGCCAAAATACCCTTTTTATGAAGATTTTTTTCCAAAAAGGGGCAAAAATAGGTCAAATTTTCAACCTCAAAAAGTGACTTTTTCCTGAATTTGGGTCTTCCCCCATTCCCCCCAATGAGCGGCAGCAAGCGATTTTTGAAGTTGGAAATTTGACATGTTTTTGCCCCCTTTTGGAAAAAAATCTCCAAAAAAGGGTATTTTGGCGACTTTTGACAACATCGACCTGTCATCGACTGTCAACCGCCATCTCGACATGGTCAGCGCGCAATTCCTGGCAGCAGCGCAACTTCGTGAACATCCCTGCCACGATACGACATCCGACCCTCACACGAAAGCCAAACGTCGACCTACTCTTCAGTCCAAATTCGCGGAAGCTGTACAACGCAACACCGTAATGACGAAGAAGAAGTACGACTACGGCAAAACGCTGAAGCGATCCACACCGACTTCGTCTCCCAGGACAAGGCGGCACTCAGCGTCAATCGGGTCCTGGGCACCAAACCACCCGACATCAACCCAGAAGAAGAGTCGCTGGATCGGCGTACAAGATGCACCCTGGCGCAATTACGCAGTGGGCACTGCCGCATGCTGAACTCATATCGCAATCGCATCGACCCAAACATACAAAACGTGTGCCCTCGATGCTGCACCGAGCCTGACACGGTCGAACATCTGTTTCGTTGCAAAAGCCGACCCGTATCCACGAGCCCAATCGATCTGTGGCGTAACCCGATCAAATGCGCAGAAGATCTGTCGGACATCTTCAGTCAACTATGAGACCACGACAACCGAACGTTGGCAAATAATCAATCAACAACATCGACCTAAAATCACCCGTTTTGGGCATAAAAATGCCCGTTGTAGGCATAAAAATGCCTATTTTAGGCAAGAATTGAGGCTGTTAGTGTACCTGGCGATATAGTTGCAGGTGAAAAAATCGATTTTTTCCTGAAAAAACGGTTTTTTCAGTGAAATACTTTTTTTCCGGAAAAATTGCTCGGCGGATTTTGAACTTTTCTGAAAAAGTGTCAAAATTATGGGAAACAACCTAGTTTTATTGCGGAAACATACTTTTTCAAGTGTTTTCCAGCCCTTTAACAGCTTTTATTCGCACTTTCTGAACAGAATTCCTTTTCATACACCATTTTTAGCGCATAATGTGCCAAATATACACCATTTTGACCGGTGCCCAAATTTGGTTCGGAAAAATATCGGAAATAAAACTTTTTTTTCAAAAAAACGGTTTTTTTCAATAACTATATTTTTCCGGAAAAATTGCCAACCATACCTGGCGCCAGTGTAGTTCTTGGGGGAGGGGTCCCCCTCGGGTACGCTATCTCCCCCTCCGGGTACACTATCTCCCCCAATTTTTGCCTAACAAGGCATTTTTATACGCATTTTAGGCCCAAAAAGTATTTTCACCTCAAAAAGCGACTTTTCCTGAATTTGGGTCTATTTCACCCCATTGGTACACTACAACACTATGTCCCCTCCGAAAAAAACGGGGTGGGCGGACCACATCCCCCTTTAGCTGCCAAGTTTTACGTGCAAATCGCAAGTGCCTACTTGCAAAAATAAACCCTGGGCAATAAAATATCTAACTTTTGTTCATTGTGACATATACTGTATAGTCTCGTGAGAGGGTCCGAGACTATATATGCAGCTTTATACTACTCTAATATTATAATCTTGCTCACATTTATAAGAACTAAATGAAACACTGCCACACACTCCTTTTATTTTTCCCTTTTGTCTTCAGTTTGTGGCTGCCGGTGATCACCTAGTGTACAGTTGTCCCACGTGGCGTTGGGCCTCGGGCAATGAGTCGACGAGGAATCGCGATTACCTGCCGGCCGACAAACAATTTCTGGTGACCAAAAATGGTGCGTGTGTTTGTTTCTGCCGTGATTCATTTTTGAACTTGTTTGAACTTGTTGTTATTTTTTCAAGGTAATATTTATCAGAAGTTTAGTGCCTTGCTATCGTCGATGTCGCGACATGGAATATGATCCGGTGCAGGAAAAAATATTGGACACAACGGACATCGATGGAGCTGCTGGCGAGGGATGGGTGGATACGCATCATTACGCTGGTGACAGTCAGTCAGTTTTGTCGAATAATCAAAATTATTGACAAGTTTGCCAGCCCTTTCAGCCAACATTCCCTTGGACGCCGCTGTCGCTGACATGAGTCTGAATATGGACGAGAAAACTGCGTCCGCTGAAATTGCACGTTCGTTTATTCTTAGTCTCGACTGATCTGAAATAAATGATACAAGTGATCATGCTTTTCGCTCTTTCATACAACTCCAAAAATACATTTTGCGAACAAGTTAAGGTTTTTATTTTCAGAATCAGCGCAAGACGATGATGATGACGATGAGCCGGCGTTGGACATGGATGACTTTGCTGCATCCGGACAATTGGAAGTCGATGATCCGGTTCGTTCGTTGATATCAAGTTTCGAACTTTTGGCCGTAAATAGCAGCAGGGCCCATTCCCACTTTGAGACAGTGCCTGAGGGCACTGCTTCTTGCACGACCCAAGATGGCAGTCTGGCTGATGTTTCACGCAAGGCTGACGAACCCGGCAAGAAAAATACTTGTTTTGTTTGTATTTTTCTGGCATTCCCACAGTTAAAGTTAAAAGCAAATAACTGATTGACAGGATTAGAATGATACCTGCTGTTCCGACAGTGGTTTGGGGTGGGGTCGAAAATCCCGAAAAAAAAATCCCGAAACGAAAAATCCCGAAAAAAAATCCCGAAAAATAAAAATCCCGAAAAAAAAATCCCGAAAAGCAAAAACCCCGAAAAATGAAATTGAGGAAAAATACAAAGTTTAAGGTGCAGAAAGGGGTATTCATGTAGTTGGAGTCCATAATTTGGGCAATGGATCAGTTGGGGCTCAAGATACTGAAATTCTCGTTCGGTCATGTCTTCGTGGCTGGCAGCCTAAGCCTAAGCCTAACTCTGAATGAAGGCCTGGGCGTTGTGTTTTTGTGGATAGTTCGTTTACGTGGACAGGTCTTCCTGGCTGGCAGCCTAAGCCTAAGCCTAAGCCTGAAATAAAGCCTGAGCATGTGTATTTTTATTGATGTTTTCTTCGTATGAACAGGTCTTCCTGGCTGGCAGCCTAAGCCTAAGCCTAACCCTGAATGCAAGCCTGAGCACCAGCTACATGAATGCCAACTTCTGACAAAAAAAATTTGGTCCATTTCTACACCTTTTTATTTTTCGGGATTTTTTCGGGATTTTTGCTTTTCGGGATTTTTTTTCGGGATTTTTCGTTTCGGGATTTTTTTTTCGGGATTTTTTTTTCGGGATTTTCGACGGCCACCAGTGGTTTGTTGAACTTGATTGTCATGACATTTGCATTGCACCTTCGCCGCCCAGTCTGTCTGTAGTTATAAGTGGATGGGTATTGTGAGTTGAGCGATCAGCGCCTGCCAGCTGTACGGGACTTGCTATCGAGTGCCTCGGTGCTCCCTGACAATGAATTTTATCAATTGTTTGGTTTATTCGACCGTCCTTAGAATACGCTCGACACGCGTGCATCCAAAATGTGCACATCTGACAACGACAGTCGTGTGGCGACGCGCACCTACGATCTGAACATCACTTATGACAAATACTACCAGGTGCCAAGACTGTGGCTGGTCGGGTACGATGAGGTTAGAGGTGGCAAAACTATTTCACACTAAAATATGGGATGTATTATACCAAAGCCTCTAAATAACTAGAATCAAATGAAATATCCAGAATCGCAAACCGCTGAACGTTGAGCGAATGTACGAGGATTTCTCAGCCGATCACGCTCACAAAACGATAACGATGGAGTCACATCCCCACATTCCCGGTCCAGCAATGGCGTCCGTACATCCTTGCAGGTTCATCGAATTTTTGCGTCTTTATTTATTGTAAATTGGTATCATTAAACTTTGCCGTCCGTGTCAGCCTTAGTGAACTGCTGCCGGGACTTTTAGTGTCGACAACACTAGCGGATCCAGATCCAGGGGGCACAGGGGCCTAAGCCCCCCTCTTTGGCCAAAGTGGCTCCTAAAGGGGGCTGCCGTTTCGGAGAAAAGAAGGAAAAAGGGTCCCCAAATTGCAGAATTTTTACTATAATACACTTCAAAGGTCCAAAAATCGCGTGCTCTGCGCGTCAGATACACCCGTTTCTATTAATTTTGGCTGTCGCGCACGCCCTTATGTTGTGTAGTATTGGGCTTAAAATTGCCCAATTATAAACAATCACTGGATAAAAACCATTTTTGAAAAATTAAACATGCACTACATAAAAATGACTTTTTTGATTTTTCCTCCCTTGGCCGAAAGCTGGATCCGCCACTGGTCGACAAAGTTTACAAGCTGGATCACAACTAGCGACATTAGTAGATCTCGAAATATCATTGACCCAAAAAAGTCGTGCTCGAGTTGAGACCAATCGGAACGAGGCCGTTTTCTAAATTCGATGTGGACTCGCACCAGAACATACATAGTCATGCCGCACGAATTTTTTTGTTTACATTTTAATTTTAGGCATGCTGAAGTGATGAAACGACTGATCGAAATGCTGGCCGAGTCCGGAAAGGAGCTCGGCGTGCATCAGTATTTGTTGATCTTTCTCAAATTCATGCAAGCCGTCATACCCACCATCGAATATGATTATACACGATCCATACAGTTGTGATGATTTCGTGGCATGGTGCCAGGGTGTTTCTTTTCAAGTTTGTCCACCAGCCATTGGCAGTAACTCTGAAAATCTACCATAATGATAATGTAACAGCAGTGAGTTTTGCCCGTTTCGGCCTGTTTTCACAGATAGCTAGAATAACAACAAACAACACTCAAAGCTGGCCACTGAACCTCAACATGACACTGGTCAGTATGCCCAGTAGACTGAATCCCAGTACCAAATGTGAAATCTTAGTAGCCAGTTGCCAATCAATTTAGTCAAAAAAATCCCGGTATGTGTCTGGTCTGCGTCTGGTAATTTTAATGACATAATTGTGAGAACCAAACTGCAGTTTTTTGTCGGTTATTAGTTTGTATTGTCATTCAGTTCATTTTTTAGTTTTGTTTGTTGGTGGGTCCTTTTTAACTGTCGTGTGCTGGAACTGGACCGCCAGATCCGGCAAAATTTGGTGTAAGATCAAATTAACTTGCTTTCCCAGTGCGTTTGAGGGTAATTTTAAATTGTGATATTATTCAGTATGGATATTTTAAAGTGTTTTACGCCTTCACTTATTTATTGCCTGCCAACATTTATCATTTTTTGACAGACACTCATGTTTGCATCAATAATTTATCATAACTTCTTTGACAGGCGGTAAAACTTTCGATATTGTTTTTCAAGAGAATCTAGCATTCGAAATTTTGGACAACCAATAAGCTCAAATGAAACACAAAATACTGGGATATAATTGACACAGAGTAAATTATGACAAAATTTCAGCTGCAAATATTCAAATAATTCACAAAGAAACAGTTCATGTTCTAAGTTTATACAGAAACTCCCTTTCCTGTCTCACACTGGCGGGTGTGGTATCCGCATCAGCATCTGCATCTATAGCTTTCAAAGGCTCATGTTCAGGTTTCGCTTCCGAAGTTTTGATTTCGTGTCGAATATTAGACTTGCTTTCGACAGCGACGGCAGGCGCTTTCTGTTTGTGTTGCTGCATATCGGTCATCTCAATTTCGGCTGGCGATTTTGGTCTGAAATTTGTGGATCCTTGTGACCAACCACTGCATTGGGCAACACTGACGGTGGTATCATACGGTGCACGAAACGTCTGTGAAAACTCTCGCACGTACTGGCCGATACCGTGTGCAAGACTTCGCTTGGCTGCACCCGAGAAAAACTTGTCGCTATTTTATGAAACATCATCCGACTTATGCTCGGTCTTTTTCTCGATGTCGCCATAAACACGGTGGGCATCCCAGAAAACTGCAATTGCTGACTGCCTGCCAATTGTCATTCAAAAGTCAGCCTTGTTGGGCCAGACCTCACCTGTGCGACCAGCAATGGTACTCGACACGAAAGTATCTCACCTCATCTTTTTCAGTGGTGCCGGTGTGTAGTCGCGTGCAAAGGCGGGCACCCGCCTCAGACAAGGACAAAGTGCATCGCGCAGATGTCTGCAGCACAATAGGGCAGTCAACAGCAGCCAACAAAGGATGAGGAGGACCAGACTGGCGAAACCAAGCAGCACCCAACCGGTCACCGATAACGGGCCGTAGAGCGATGGATCTGTAATGGTTGTTGGACTGTTTGATGCAAAAATGGCTGACATGAAAATGAATTTTTCGACTTGCAAGCGCTACGCCAAATTCGTAAGGTTCATTCGTAAACATTTGGTTTTGTATGTGATTGCATTGGGTTGGCAATCGGGTGGATTCATCTTATGTGACCAAATCAATGACCGTGAGCACTGCCGTTAAACCACACCGAAATCTACACAGCTTTTTCAGAAATGACATGACACGTTAGTCCAAACGCACAACATTTTGTGAGCTGAAGGCTGGAGCATGGATCATATCATGCAACCATTTCTTCAATAAAACCGCCAGCAGAATCTGCGCGCACTCACCAAAACTGTCATCCTTGTATTGCACATGCATGTTGTGCGCGCGTTGATAAGCGGTCTCAATCTTGTAGATTACCGAGGTCAGAATATTCAACCAGTCCCTGTTGCTTTCGTGCTTCACCAGGGAATAATCGATAATTTGGTCGAATTTGACACTCGAAATATTCACATCGCGACCGGCCTGGATCCACATCAACGGATTTGGACCTGGAATAGTTTGGATTGTTTGATACAGTCTGTATCGATATTTGATGAATTGATCGGGACCTGACTATTGTTCACCCGTGAAGAATATTCACAAAATCGTGCGGCGGACACATGGGAAAGACGACTACAAATTGGGAATATAACAACTGTCGTTCACAATGTAGAGTGATCCACTGATATTGACAGGGTCGGAAATGCTGAGTTCCGAATTTGGTCCCATCAAAATCACAATAAGCATACCGAAATGAATGGATAACTTCAAACGAGGTCAAGCTGAGGTAACAATTTGGCAAACTAATTACAACAAATTATCTGGACATTGCACAAGTCGTCCAGTCATTTTCGAAACAAATCCATTGACCTTGTGAATGTGGACAACAAATTTAAACCTTTTTTGACAACTGACACTACAATCGACAGCTGTACGCGTGGTGTGTGACAGGAAGTGTAAACCTAATTGTGACGATGATGTGTGAAGGTTGCCTGCGCAATGAAGTGGTGTACACTGAGGTCAGCTGCTTCTGCTCCATGTGGGCCGCTGCGAAGAAAAAAAACCACCACAAATGTGGATATGTATTAGTACTGGTGGGTGGGAACTGAGTTTGAGACCCACAGAGTTTTCGTTATTATAGGTCGGTTCGGTGATAGGATCGGTTAATAGGTAAGTACGGCCTGAACCAATTACGTATGTGCGCAATATGTTCCGCTGAGCAAGACAAAAAGCAGATCACCATACCAGGTGCATACACTCCCACAAATCCATACCAAACGGTTCACCACAAGCTGAACCTTTCAATACCCCTCGCGAAACATCTGCAAGGCGAACATGCCCAACCGTGCTGCTTGCCGACGGCCACAATCAGCAGTCCCTTGTTGCACTCCTCGTCCGGTTCGTATTTATTGTAGATGCCGGTGGTGAACTCTTTCACGTCACTTAATGTCACCATTGACTCATTGTCTGGGTCGAGCGTCGACGCCAAAGCCACATATGCCGTGATGCCTGATCGCTTGCAGAAGTCCGTTTCGGTCTGCAGACGAACTGTGGCTGTGTGAAGGTCGTCCAACAATCTGCAATCAATGTTTGTACAGGCAGACTGATGTTTCATGAACACAATTAACCGTAATATAGTCGTCGAAGCCAATTAAAACATGACCTCAGTTCGATCTCGATGTTTTTTTAGTAAGTCAGTATGAGAACTGTGATGTTTCACACGCAGCACGTGAAGTCAACGTGAATGAAATTTGATGACAGAAACAAAGTCTGGGATCAAACTACTCAAGATATCGGTTCTAGGTTTCAGTCACGTGACGTTTGTCATCTGACGATTCATAGTGATAACCACTAACTTCCATCAGCACAGAAGTAAATAATCGCAGGTCGGTCGCCGTGACAAAGATCGAGATCAATGTGGAGCAGCAGACATCGAAATATCTTTGAGACTAAAGCAGTCACGTGTCACCAACCACCGTGGGTTTGATACCAACCAAAGAACACCAACTGATCAAGATCCTCTCTCTCGTCCTCTTGCAGCAACCCATCTGGATCACACAATCGTGACATGTGCGGTCGTAGACATGCAGCTGCTTGCAGCTCGGGACTCGGATACGCCAGCGGACTGCGCTGTAGTGCACAAACGGTGAACGGAACAAGACATGACAGCAGCAGAAGGCCCGAATTGAGCATATTGCGAATGTGACCACGTTGGCTGAAAACGTGTATTTTATGTACGTACATATATCGGATCAACTTTGATACTTGTGTAAACTTGAGCAGTGAGCTGGTGAAGCGACAGTTGTTACAACGATCAGGTCAATTGTTGCAACATCGTAGGGTGTCTCCGGTGTTCTATGGAATGTCTGCAAATTTGCGATGCACAGAATGTGCTTAAGGCGACCTATAGTAGCAATCAACATTCTGATCAAATGAAACTAATCGTTCTCTTCTTGCAGCAACTTTTGCCTCAGCGCAACACGTGTCATCCAGCAAGTTACCTAACATGCGAAGACAGAGAAGCAAAAAGCTGAGTGCTTGCTATAATGCTTGTGCCCGCCGGCTATGCACCACACCCTCAAACAGAAAAAAGTTTTGCTGCGCGCACAAGTTACGTCAGTCTCACTGAGTGAGTAATGAGCGCGCGAGCGCCTTTTCCGTCTTGAATGATCGAAAATGTTGTTACAATTGCGCCGGGTGCGTCAGGGTCCGATAAAATGAAATGCATACAAATACAATGTAGCCTGAGTGGTGGTACATATGTACATATGTATTATGTGTGCATGGTGCATACACCCGTACGTATACAAAGCTTAATGTGCACCTCATGTTGGAATAGATTCATTTGTGCTCATTGCCATCTGTGTTACCTCATCCGTTCACTGAAGGCATTTGGTAAAAAAGACCGGAAACCAAATCTACGAGCCTGAGTAACGCTAAGCTCTGAAATGGTCGGTTGTCCAACCAAGCGCGCAGCTAAATTCAATTCCGTGCTGATAAATCTATGCGCTCAATATAATTTTCTGGACAGAGCCAGTCAGTTATAGTCTTTCCGTATTATATTGGTCCAAACATCCACTCAACGTGCGATCCAGTTGCTCCTAGCTAAGGTCGAAAATATGCTCCCCCTTAAAAATACAAAAAAAAAAAAATAGCCTCACCCCCCGAAATCCCCGGCGCAAAAAAATTTTTTGGGCCTTTGGGGGGGGGGGGGGGGTTCCGGATTTTTCCCCTTCTTTTTTTTTTAGGAGAGGTCGTTATCTCCACCTCAGCTAAGAGTTTGCCTACACCTTACCCCCCTCCCTTTCCCAAAAAAAAAAAAAAATAGTTACTGGCTAACAAGCCACACACAAAGGCATTCGGCAACACTCAAGTGGTTCAATCAATATACAGTGATCCAGAAAGGGTTTAGATCCAAATTACTGGGTCCAATTAACAAAAGTATCCGCTACAAACACATTCTAGCCCCAACAAACCTGACGTGCTCTGATGTGCATGTGGCACAAGTTGAGACTGTCACGGTAGCAAGTCTGTAAGCTGAACAAACAAAATAAACAAACAAGCCGGGCTTGTCTCTGATGAAGGGTAAACATATCCGATCCGCAACGCCACAAGCATTTTGATGCACCTGGTTTTTGACTTTGACTCCTCGAAAAAATCTCTCTGAGTTGTTCATGTGAGGGAGAGGGAGACTGGATCGTTAGGTTTGAAAAAAAACTGACCCGTTTGTTTTCCGGTGTGAGAGAATTGGGTAATGTGATATCTTGAAACCCCGGTTGGGTTTTGCATTATGAAAATGAAAAGCAAACATTGTGCTACTGTAAGTTTGTTTGCTTTACGTTAATCTTACATTATCAAAAAGTACAAATTTTTTATTCAACGTAATCTTACGCATATCGCATGCGCATACAGCCACAAGCATCACGTCACGTGCAAGTTTCAACTAAAGTCCTGCTGTGCCTGTATTTAGACTGTACACATATCAATACCTCCTGTCTTTGTTTCTGAACAATTTCGTATTCTAAAAAGACGGTATTTGTTCGGGAACGAAAATGAATGCACTGCATGTGGCATAAATGTTCAAACATTTGGTAACAAAGTGCGCCAAGCACCACAAAACATCGATAAAACTTTCCCACAATGACGTCTACTTTCTTTCAAAAAAGGGTGGCAATTCAAAGCCTTCATTATCCGGCACGGGGGGCAGTAACTCAGGTGGAGGCAGACCCAGCGATTCTCTCACAAACGCCTGCAGAGCGTCGTCTTCTTCTTTGAACAGATTCTTCAGTTCTTTCTCTTCGTATTCTCTGAAGAGTGCATCCGTCGGTGACAACTGATGTCCGTAGGTGACCCCGACTGAAGAGGGTCGATTCACGAAGCCTCCTGATAATGGGAAACGCATCGACGCACCACCCGCGCTGACTGGGATTGGGAAGTCGAAACCACCTGGAAACGTTTTGGGGGATTTTATGCTGGAACTTATAAAATCGGACGTGACTTGCTAGTTTCAAAAACATGCACGAGTGGCAGCGAAGTTGGTGACAAATTTCGACCTGGGTGAAAATTATTTTGCTACCCGGAAAGTGATTCTGTGCTGTCATCTGTTTGTCTTGAAAATGAAGTCATCGATGACCAAGGCAAGTCCGATTGTGTTCGGCTCATATTACAAAGTTTTGCGCAAACCCAAACTGCCAAGTTACTAAAATTTCGAGGAAACCATGCAGCCTTGAAAGGCAAGTTAGTTCTTGTTCGCATGCCCATCGTTGACATCGTGAGGGACTAATTCCCAACAGAAGCTAACCACAACCAGTGACAAGCCAAGATACAGCAAAAGCGCACCTTCAAAAAACGGTCGCAAATGTGGATTGACTTCGACCCCAACACCAACTGTGTGCACAAACGGATTGCAAAGTGGCGGCTTGCAGTGGAGGGGCTCAAAGTTAGGTGGCAGTTTCAGCACCGGCACTGTTGGCAGAGTTTCTGAAATTCATGAAACAACATATTTTATGAATTTATAAAATGTGCCAGCTTTCCCTAAAAGACTAATGACCTCTCTGTTTGCTGAACGAGCGATCTTTGTACAGTTGCGCAACGAGTGCCGGATTGATACCGTGTCTGTTGGTGGGACTCGCCAGAAATCCGTAGTTCACCAGAACCGGCGTGTTGCCTGAAAGTTTTGAAGGAACTTCTTGATGAACCATCGAAAACTTCCAACTGCTTCCTAAATGCGCCCAGGAGACTGCTTGGCCCAGACATTTGCGACACTAAACAATGCCTGAAAAAACCAGGTGCAGTATTTCTCAACATCAACTATACTTCTCCCCATTACCGAGCTTTCTCATCGATGGAAGGCTGGGTCGTGGGAAATTTTGATGTCGCCCGTCCGCTGTCTGCTAATCCAAAACTACTCAAGTCAAACCACGCTGCTAAAACTTATTAGCTTACTGCTTACCAGATCAGACGGGGACACGCACGGGCATGTGCGGCTTTGCACATTTGGCCATGTAGCCGGCAATAACAAACTTCGTATACCTGACACCAAGTTATATTTGACGTCAACGAGTCCCCAGTCTGGCACAGGCACGTCCACAAATCCGTCGACGACAACGTCATCTCCTGCAATTATTGACTTCCAGTTCCAGACCGTTTCCTTGATTTTCAGGGCAACATTACTGCATTACGCTGCCCTGGTGCACCGCTAGGTTGTGAAATAAGAAAACAGGACGAAACGAGCAAAGTTCACTGTTGTTCATTATATTGATACAGCATAGGAGCCACACCGATCAACCTTTGTTGTTATACACATCGACAAATAGTGCGTGAGTTTCACGTTTCGCCTTGATACCGAACAGAGAGAAACGAAAAAAATCTCCGAAATTTACCCGGTTCGATGATCAGTCCATTGGCGTGTCTACTGACAAACGGAAATAATGTTTCATGGCGCTGGTAGTTCTCGCCATATCGATGGGCCGCCTGTTGGTAGCGGGTCGGGGGAAGACGAGGCTTGAGGAAGTCCAAGAAGGGCAGACTGGCTATCGGGTGACCCTCGTTGTTGGGGGACACCTGAGGACGTGCCCCTCCTCTTGACTGTCGTTTCACACGACGATTGAAAGGTTTGGCACACACTGAAACATTAGTTTTGCTCTAAAACTGGGAAACAGTTCGTAATCTAATGGGAAGGTGGCTAAGTCCACCAAAATTTATATTTTCTCAAAATCAACTTGCCCACCAGATGAACAAACCAACCAAGTTCAACGATCACAATCAACTGGAGACAAGAAGTCAAAAGAACACGCATATTTCGATTTTTTCAGCAAAGAAATTACACGAATACACTATGATAACTTAGTTTTAGTGTCTGAGATTTTATAAAACGTGTGCAGTAATATCTTGGGGAATCGAAACGAAAGCAAAAAAAAAAAAAAAAAAACCCACAAAAACCACCCAACAAACCGAAAAAAAAAAAAAAAAAAATTGACTTGTTTATATCCATGTGAAATATAGTCGGGTATGTGCATTATCAGGTCAAGTCTAATTTTCAGTCAGTTTCTAGTTGCGGTTTTTGATATAAAACAAAACTCTTTTCTTTTTTATCTGTTTGGTGCAGATTAGGGCTGTGTTACACAACGCACTTGCACATGACAAAAAAGACGTCATATACATTATGTTCATAAATATGTGCGCGTTCATGGTATTGGCCAAGGTATACCATCTAACCTGTAGGGTTAGATTTCTACGGATAACATACGACTATTTTTCTTGACTTGCGATACTGAAATTTAGATCGGGGCTGCTTGGAATTAAGATTACGAATAAACAATCGCTCCAAAACACACAACGAGTCCCAACTAAAATATCAATAACTCGCAAAACGAGAGCTCTACACCTCTACGTACGCAAGTACGTACACTATGATGTAACCAGCGGGAACATAATGGAATCCGACACCGAAACTTGACACACAGTCACTCACACGAGCTTGACGACAGTTTCAGTTTCTAAAGACCAACACCATTGGACAAAGAGATTTTCCAGAAAAAATGTGTGTAACAAAAGCTGCATGTTACGATCGCCCTGTTTCACTACCTTGGCTTGTCGCAATAGTTTCGTTATTCATTTGGATCAAATTGGAATTCGAACATCAGTTTTTCACACCTTCATCGTGTTTTGATGACTTGGTGGACGAACCCAGACCGACGAGACCAAAAAGTGTGAATATGTTGACAAACGGACCGACAAACTACAGCGTGAAGATGGGCAGAAACGATACCACTTTCGATTTCAAGGTGAATGTTGACGACGTTTTGTGCACTTGTGATCCACGTAAATTGAAGAGCTTGAGAAAATAGGTTTAGTCCAGTCCCACTCACGCCATCGGAGATTTAGCAATGACGCGCACATACAGTAGGTCACAGATCATTTCAGGCTCTTGTGCACCCAAACCCCAGACTGGTATGCAGCGCAAAGATGCAAATATTGGTCTTTATCATGAGCAAAGATTCCAACTCCGACCTACGAAAAGCAGTCAGACAGACTTGGGCTAATGAGAATCTACGAAAGTCGCTCAACATCGGAATCGTATTTGTAATCGGCACACGGAGAGGTGGACGACGAAGGTCCGAGGTAAAAACAGCGATAAATAAGTCCAATAAAAGTTCTTGACAGCATGGATTTGTCAGGTGTGTCAGATCATTGCTGTTTAAAAGTATTTATTCATTTTTGCTTGGGAGATTTCAGCGTATAGGCCGCAAAGTCGAACGTCTGGCCGGTCTGCAGGTTCAGTTGCGCCTGTAAGTCCATGTAGTTGACGCGTTCGGCGATTTCGGCGCAACACAATAAGCAGAATTCATGTAAAAAAGCCGACGTGTTTTGTAAAGCTGACCGTATTCATTCTTGGTTTGCACGTTGTTTGACCCCCTTGGTCTCGAGTGCAGGCGTATCCGTATGGACAGCAGTGCATACCATCATCACAACAATCCTGCATGTTTTTGGTCAATATTACTGTGTCATCTCGTCATCGTACCGTGACTTTAGATCCTGGCCGTTACATAAAGCTCAGTTTTGCAAAAAAAACGAATAAAAAGACCTAACCGCATTGGGCACACCGCAGCAGCCGACAGTTGAGCCATGTTCACAGCAGGTCTGACCGACTTCGCACCATTTGCACGGCTTGACCGGGTCTGGGTCTCGCGTTGTTTGTGCATTGGCCGAATGGGCCACAAGCACCACAGCTGGAAGCGTATTCAGTTGACATGTTTGGACAATTCTCAATGAGGTTTCCTGAACAATGACAACTTTCAGACGAACCTAACAGAACGCCCAGCACTGCCAGACTTTTGATGATCATTTTGGGTCGCCAATCAACCAATCGAAACAGACCACCAAGCGCACTATGACTGACTGAATGATGTTCTGTGTTAAGAAAGCCTTATCAATCAAGTGCGAAATTTAACAATAATAAGACGTCATCAACAGGTGCAGAGTTTTCTCACACTGTGTGTTGCTCGGCCACAGCGTATACAGAAGCCTTTAACTTTTGACAAACTTATACATGTAAAAAATACTGCCGTTATGATAACAAACAATCCATCCCTCATTTGTAGCTTCTCGCTGAGCACATTACTAATCGTGACATTTTGATGATAAATGTCGAAGAAGGCTACTATTCGTTGCAAGAAAAAGTGGCAGCAAGTCTTGTGTGGGTTCACGCCAACTGCCAGCAAAATGTGGCCATTTTGAAAACGGATGACAATGTGTAAATAAATGTTATCTGCATTATGTGCTTTGCAGTTAGAAGGATGTTCAAACAGAGATAGACGAGAATTCTTAGATATTTCAGGCTAATTTCGCTTGAACGTGCTGCTGAATTGGTGGACATTTACGGCGCAACAAAGGACAACAACCCAGTCATCATTGGGACGTGTTTCAGGGGTGCTCGCGTGAACAGACATGGACCGTGGTGCATTTCACACAAATTAGACCTTGAGCTGTTTTACATAAAGCTTGGATACTTTGACAAAAACTAAATTCAGGGGAATTCCAACCGACGTTTTCGCCGATTGGGTGTACCCCAAGTATTGCGCCGGTCCGGGCTACATCATATCGGGTGCCGGAGTTCGGTCTCTAATAAACGCAATGCACCTGGTTGATCCGATTGTGATTGAAGATATCTGGGCCACCGGTATTTTGGCGGAACAAGCAAATGTTTTGAGAATCTCGGTGGACATTCGGCAAATGACCAAAGGGTGCGATTCATCAGTTTTGGTGCGCAACGAAGAACAACAAAAGCTCTGATTAAGTGAAAATGTGCTTTTCCTCAGTTACCGAACAACGCCAGACTCGCGTAACGTCTGCTCGCAGCTGTTTTATCATCAACCGCTGGGCACTCCGGTCAATGGTCAAGTGATGTGGTCACTTTGGGACAAATATCTTGCTGCAAAACGCATTTCTGAGGATAGATTGACATGGAAGACGTGATTTCAAGTGATAGAATTTTGTTGCCCAAGACCAAGTTTCAATTATTTCTGGGAAGATCACAAGAATAGTGCGTTGGTGGTGGTATGGTTTCATATTTTTTTCCAACACCCTATCATGTCAAGTAAAACTTGTTTTACTCTCCAGGACGGGTTTCATCCCCTAAAGACGTGTTCTTGGTATTTACCAATGTTATTCATATTCAGTCTTCCCCAGTTACCCAATCAGGGCCGTACACAAGGGGGGCGCACGGGTCGCACCGGGCCCCCAAACGTTGAAAATGTGAAAATTTGGGAAATTGCTTTTTGTATGAAAAGTGTGCCCCCAGTCCCAACTCAAGCTGTGTACATCACTGTGCCCGACTTTTAGCATGCTGTAGAAGGCATGTCAGGCATCCTGGGATTTGACATTTGGGTTGGCGGATAACGAATCTATCTTCAAATTAAAATTTATAATCAGTCTTTCCGTCAGACCCTCTGCAGGGACGGCTGATTGAATGGCAGGTAACCAGTCCATCCATCAACCAAGCAGTCTGGTATTCCACCGTCAAAAGTCCTAAAGTGTCCAAAAATGCGTCTGGTCTGATCCCAATTGGATGCAGACTCCCACCCTGGTCCGGACTCCGCACCACCCCATTTTGAGCCTTTGCTCAGGCTTATTTTTCATTCCGGCTTAGGGTTGCGCTTGGGCTTAGGCTCCAGCCTGATTGAAATGAAACATCACAGACACTACAAGAGATTATTGCTGACGTGAAACATCCGTGCCGAACTGTTATTTGTTGCTGCAGCATCCAATTGGGACCAGCAGACCGTGACCGTCGCATGTTGGGAAAAGCTAGTCCAGTTGCCTTGACAGAAAGAAAACGCGAATTTTCGATTTCGCGATAGAAGGCACGGGTTGGCTCAAGGTTTGGCCTAAGCCTAAGCCTAAGCCCTAATAGTAAGCCTAAGCCTGAGAAAAGGGGAAGTCAAATTTGAAACTGTACTATTTTTTCCCAAAATGCGTGACCGTCCCAAGCGTTGGAATCTCGTTGCAGACTGGGAGCAGTTTAATTCAAATTTTTGTACGAGCGACTAATTATACGGAAATCCACCCGACCGACCATGCGTCCACGAAAGATACAGCTGTTTTTCGCCGTGGCTGTGTGTTTTATTTGATTCAGGCTGGTGCCTAAGCCTAAGCCTAAGCCTAACCGCAAGCCTAAGCCTAAGCCTAAGCCTGAAATAGAAGCCTAAACCTTAAGTATGGGACTATGCTTAAGCACACACAAAACGGGTGGATTTCCGTAAAATTAGTCAATCTTATTTTTGTTAGTATTGTCGGAAATAGAACAGAGGTGGGAATCGGGCCGGGTTACCTCGGCCCGGCCCGGCCCGACGAGGTCCGGGGGTCGGCCCGGCCCGGCCCGGCCCGACAGTTCGGGCCGGGAAGTCCGGCCCGGCCCGGCCCGACTTGGAAAAAAGTCGGCCCGGCCCGGCCCGGCCCGACCCGATTTTTTCGGCCCGACTTTTTCTGATGATATTTTGAAGCAATTTTTTGGTGCAAAAATTACTCTTTTTTGCTTTAAAAATACCTGATAATCATGGAGGTCGGTACTAATTTGCAGAATCGCGAGAAATTTTGGCAAATTTAGCCTAAAAAATCACGGTTTTTTAATTGAAATTCGATGATGTCGGGCCTTTTCGGGCCGGCCAGCCGGGCCCGGCCCGACCGTTCGGGCCGGAAACCCGACCGTTCGGGCCGGCCCGATTCCCACCTCTGAAATAGAACCCCCCATTAATTGACCCCCCTAAATGGCTCGAAATCAAAAATAGAACCCCCCATTAATTGACCCCCCTTTAATAGAACCCCACCGCAACCTTCACCGTACCACAGATTAGTGGTATGGTAGGGCTGTGTTGTTGTGTCAAACGTTGTTTAAGCTTGCGGCTTGCGTACACAACAGAACACAGCTTTTTAAGCATAATTGCCGCTGTTGAAGTTAGAAAATACCGAAAACAAGCCATTTTTATGGGCATTATTAACAATGATTTTTTTTCGTCGGGGGCCAAATGAAAAATATAACCCCCCCAATAATTGACCCCCATAAATTGAACCCCCCCCCAAAATGACCCCAGTGAAAAAATGGACCCCCCGGGTTCTATTTCCGATTCCGACAATACGGTACTTTATTTATATTTAACGTAAACGATTGATTGGCCACAGCAACGGGAGATAGAATTCATATAAACAGAATCCAACTCTGGATTTTTCTTTCGTTCAACTTTTGGCTCAGGCTTGGGCTTACCGTAAAAACCTAAATACAGCCCACCCGGAATAGAGCCCCCAGGGTAGTACTTGGGGGCAGTGTAGTGGCTGGGGGGGGGATTCCCCCCCCTAAGGAGTAGGTACCTTGCAACCACCCCTTGGGGGGGGGATGGGGGGGGAAGGGTAGGTACCTTGCAACCACCCCGGAGGGTACCTTGCAACCATCAATTTATGGTTTTTATAGGTAAAAATGGGTGTTTTTCGACCCCAAAACCCCAAAAATCGCGCGCTCCGCGCGCAAACCTCCATATAATAGGTATTTGAGGCAAATTTTCGGCCAAAATGCAAAAAAGTACCATTTTTTCGGCCAAATTTGCAGTATAATGCATGCAAAAAACACCCTTTTTTCGGACCTCAGGGGTACCTTGCAACCTCCCGGAGGCTGGGTAGGGGGGTACCTTGCAACCATCTGGGTCCATCCCCCCCAAGGGTACCTTGCAACCATTTGCCTGCCACTACACTGCTTGGGGGGGAGGTGGGGGGGTTCCCCCCAAATTCATCTATCTATCGTCAACACTTTTTGATTTCATCTATCTATCGTCAGCACTTATGGGCAAATCTATCTATCGTCAACAAATTCTGGGAACAATCTATCTATCGTCAACACGTTTCGACCCCAAAATGGGTATTTTTGCCTCAAAATGGCTCAAAATCGGTATTTTTTGTCCCAAATAGGCAAAAAATCGCATTTAGTACATCTTAGTACATTTTCATTAATATTTACACATTATTACCTACTTAGTACCAGTGGTGTCGTTGAGAAATCGAAATTTTCCCATACCCAGCCCAATTTTCGGGAAATTTCCCATACATACCCCCAAAAATCAAAAATTTCCCATACCAGGGGGGGGGTTTTCCAAAAACTCAAAAATTTCCCATACCCGAGGGTGGGGGTTTTGAAAAAATGACCCCAAAAATCTTCTAAAAGTGCCAAAATTGGTCTAAAAAGTGCTTAAAACAGAGTTTTCTTGCGGTAGTAAGCGATTTTTGACATTTTTGGACGAAAAATGGCCAATTTTGGTACTTCTCGGGGTCAAAAAGTCATTTCTTAGGGGTGCTTGTTCCAAAAGTGAAAAATTTCCCATACCCCATACCCCCGGCCGATTTCCCATACCCCATACCAGGGGGGTAACCCCCCCAACCCCCCCCCCCCCCAACGACACCACTGCTTAGTACACTATACTATGCCTTGATTTTTGGCGACCCCCCACCATCTATCTATCGTCAACAAGTTTGGGTCGACCCCCCCCCCCAGATTTCGGACTTGGATCATCTATCTATCGTCAACACATTTCGGGTCCCAATCCATCTATCGTCAACACCCTGACCAAGTACTACACTGCCCCCCCCCGTAATACAGCCCCCCAAAAAGGGGTCAGTGAATTAATAGAGCCCCCCCTAAGTAACATCTCCTATACAGTAGTGTATTAACGCTTGATAGTGGTGTTCAGGTACATTTATGCACGTTTCTTGTTCGTTCAGAGCACATACCTAATACGCCTCTTATTGACCAATAGACACGAATAAATGCGATCAGTGTAGTTCCTGGGGGGGAGGGGGGGTCCCCCCCTCGGGTACACTATCTCCCCCTCAGGTGGTACACTATCCCCCTATCTCCCCCTCCGGGTACACTATCTCCCCCAATTTTTGCCTAAAATAGGCATTTTTAGTCCTAAAATGGGCATTTTTATACCAAAAATGTGTGATTTTTAGGTCAATGTTCTCAAAAGTCGCCAAAATGCCCTTTTTATGAAGAATTTTTTCCAAAAAGGGGCAAAAATAGGTCAAATTTTCTACCTCAAAAAGTGACTTTTTCCCGAATTTGGGTCTTCCCCCCTTCCCCCCCTCGGGGGTACACTATCTCCCCCTCCGAAAAAAACGGAGGGTCCACTATCTCCCCCTCCGGACCAGGAACTACACTGAATGCGATTACAAGCAAAAAAAACATCATTTCAAACCGCTTTTTAGGGGTTATTGGGGGATTTCTGGGAACAATTTTTCAGGTTCGGGTCAGTGAATTAATACAGGCCCCCCGTAATAGTGCCCCCCAAAATGGGGTCAGTGAGTTAATAGAGCCCCCCCTTCTATTTAGGTTTTTACGGTAGGCCCCACCCAGCCAGGACGGCCTGTGCACATTTCTCATGTCCTCCACTCCTAATTTAAAGCCTGAAACCAGAGGTCGCAACCGCGATTTTGAGCTTTTGGCTCGGGCCGGGCCGGAGATTTGGAGGGTCAGGCCGGGCCGGGCACCCCGGCCCGAAGCTTCTGAAGTGACTTATTTTACTGAAAAAGTGGGGATTTTTTTGTCAAAAAATACTAAAATTTCTGACGGATCCGGCAAGTAAGTGATCAGTATTGTCTATCTAACGACTTTTCAAGGAAAACAATGCATTTTTAACCAAAAAAATTGGTTAAAAAAATCGCAAAAATTATGACAAAAATTGGGTTAAAATTTGAGCCAAAAATTCGGGCCGGGCCGGGCACCCCGTCCCGAGCCGAGAGGTCGAGCCGGGCCGGACAGATTTGGGGGCTCGGGCCGGGCCGGGACGGCCAAACCCGGCCCGATTGCGACCTCTGCCTGAAACGAGACCTAACACAATTGCCGTATCGTCGGAAATAGAACCCCCCCATTAATTGAACTTGAACCCCACCCAAATGGCTTGAAATAAAAAATAGAATCCCCATTAATTGACCCCCCCCATTAATAGAACCCAACCTTCACCGTACCACAGATTAGTGGTATGGTAAGGCTGTGTTGTTGTGTCAAACAGTGGTGTAGCTACCCAGGCGGGGCGGCAACCTACTGTACCACCAAAAATGCGGGGCGGCAACCTACCTACTGTACCAGCCGAGCTAGGGGGGGGTCGTACAACTGGGGGGGGGGGTCATCTGGAAACCGAAATTTTTTATGTCTAAATACTGAAGAAAATGTGGCCTAAAAAACTAATTTCGCGCGCAGCGCGCGATTTTTCGCCTATTTGCAGACAAATATGCTAATTTTATGCAGTTTTAAGCCAAAAATGAATGTTTTGGGTAAAAAGTTAGGTGGGGCGGCAACCTACCTACTGTACCAGGGGAGGGGCGGCAACCTACCTACTGTACCAGGCGAGGGGCGGCAACCTACCTACTGTACCTAGGGGGGGACCCCCCACTCCCCCCCAGCTACACCATTGGTGTCAAACGATGTTTAAGCTTGCGTACACAACAGAATAAGCTTTTTAAGCATAATTACCGCTGTTAAAGCTAGAAAATACCGAAAACAAGCCATTTTTAGGGGCATTATTAACAATGATTTTTTTTGTTCGGGGGCCAAATGAAAAATATAACCCCCCCAATAATTGACCCCCATAAATTGAACCTCTCCAAAATGACCCCAGTGAAAAAATAGACCCTCCGGGTTCTATTTCCGACAACGGTAGGACATGGCAGTTTCGCGTCAGTTGGATTCCGCTTGTGCGGTGAATTCTATCTCCGCGTGACGACCACAACAGCTCTTTTTTCCCACAGTGCCCTTAAAAAAGCGGTTTTTTTCAGGTTGAAACGGAAAAGTGTCGAAACGAAATACATTTTTTCGTTAAACGTTCACAATTCGGTTTTTTCATACGTTTGTTACAGTGTGGTACTTGGTCAGGGTCAGGGTGACGATAGATAGATTGGGACCCGAAATGTGTTGACGATAGCAGTGTTGTAGTGGCAGGCCCATGTGTGGGAGGCACAGTTGTTGTGGCAGGGGGGAGTTGGGGGGGTTACCCCCTCTCAGTACTTACCTACCACAAAACCCGAGGGAGGGTTGGGGGTTGACAGTAGTAGTTTTAGTGGGCCAGAAAGTTTGCACTTCCAAATGCTTGAATCGCGTTAGTTTGCGATTATTGCACCTTGCCCATAAGAAAATGGCTGCGTTGATCCTGCAAAATGAAGTGAAAAATACAAGAGCTATGTTTTTTGCGCCAGTTGCTTCAAAGGATCAGGTTGTCTATTCCTCTGCTTGTTGAGTACTTACCTCTCACACCTCTCAAGCAATTTTATGCCTTTTTAAGGCAAAAGTCGGTGTTTTTCGACCTTATTTTCCCAAAAATCGCAAACCCACACATAATACCTATTGGTAGGCGATTTTCAGCGAAAATTTGGAAAAAGTACTGTTTTTACAGCATTTTTTTGGCCAGAATTGTACCACAAAAACAGTGTTTTTTTCGGCTTTTTGGGTGACCAAAATCATACCTCTCACGCTTCCGGTCCCAGCCCCGCATCATACTTACCGCACATGGGCCTGCCACTACACTGGTTGAAACCCCGAAACCCCCCTAAGCCTAAGCCTCAGAGGTGGCCGTCGAAAATCCCGAAAAAAATCCCGAAAAAAAATCCCGAAACGAAAAACCCCGAAAAAAAATCCCGAAAAGCAAAAATCCCGAAAAATAAAAAGGTGTAGAAATGGACCAAATTTTTTTGTCAGAAGTTGGCATTCATGTAGTTGGTGCTCAGGCTTGCATTCAGGATTAGGCTTAGGCTTAGGCTGCCAGCCAGGAAGACCTGTTCATACGAAGGAAACATCAATAAAAACACACATGCTCAGGGTTTCTTTCAGGCTTAGGCTTAGGCTGCCAGCCAGGAAGACCTGTCCACGTAACGGAACTAACCACAAAAATACAACGTCCAGGCCTTCGTTCAGGGTTAGGCTTAGGCTTAGGCTGCCAGCCAGGAAGACATGACCGAACGAGAATTTCAATATCTTGAGCCCCAACTGATCCATTGCCCAAATTATGGACTCCAACTACATGAATACCCCTTAATGCACCTTAAACTTTGTATTTTTCCTCAATTTCATTTTTCGGGATTTTTGCTTTTCGGGATTTTTTTTTCGGGATTTTTATTTTTCGGGATTTTTCTTTCGGGATTTTTTTTTCGGGATTTTTTTTTCGGGATTTTCGACCCCACCCCATCTGGGCGTTTTAAAAAAAACGTTTTTAAAAAATAAAACAAAAACGCTTTAAAAAACGATTTTTTGAAGAAAAAAACGTTTTTTGCCCAACCCTGGTTGTGAGAGGTAAGTACTCAACCCCCCACCCACCCCCCTCGGGTTTTGTGGTTGGTACATAAGTACTAAGAGGGAGTAACAAGTCTGGGGGGTCCCAAACTTGTTGACGATAGATAGATGGTGGGGGTACCCAAAACTCAAGGTACATTTTAGCTTAAGTTAGTACTAAGTTGGTAATAATGTTTAATTATTACTGAAAATGTACTTAGATGTACTAAATCCTTTTGCCTATTTGGGGCAAAAATACCGATTTTGAGCCATTTTGAGTCAAAAATGTTCATTTTGGGGTCGATTGTTGTTGACGATAGATAGATTGTTCCCAGAATTTGTTGACGATAGATAGATTTGCCCATAAGTGTTGACGATAGATAGATGAAATCAAAAAGTGTTGACGATAGACAGATAAATTTGGGGAACCCCCACCCCCCAAGTACTACCCTGGTTTGTTATGGCGGGCTAAAAAGTGACGGGTGACGGACGACAATGGCTTTCAGCGCAAATCGCTCTGTTGAAAATGAAACTGACGATATTTCGGTCGAAACAAAGCAGGAAACTGACACTAAAGGTTGTTTGGTTGCTTGGTTTTGCTTTCAAAAACTGAATACTTAAGATTATTTGAAAACCAAGTATAAGGGAAGAGCGCTGTGTGTTCTCTGCTCTGACCCCATTTTCGGGCATGAAATTTTTTTTTGGAGCTTTGCCAATCGTAGGCTCAAGCCAATACCAGATCTTCCCGACATCGTGGATGCCCTGGGCGTGACACATGCGGGTGACCAACAGTTATTTTGCTTCAGTTTTTAATCCGGACACCACCGTGGCCGGTTCGGTACCCGTATGTTCCGCCAAACCTGTCCCAGACATGACGCAATTCTAATTCGAAAATTTCATTCTCTGCCAATTCATTCGCAACCTGCCGCCCAAAGCGGTGCTGTGGCTGGGGGTGGGGTCCCTCCCAAAGGTACAGTACTTATCAATGTAGGCATCAAACGTCAGATCCCCGGCGTCGATGATAACCCCCAGGTCCCGGTGGTAATGGGGAAAGTACCCCAAACCTAACGGAAACTGACTGGTAGAAACAGCAAGACCGTTCGTGGTCATCCACTGCTCAACTGCATTCATGTCGATTTGTAGCTGGACTTTGTCCGCGGCACTACGAATTTCCCGGTAGATTTTCATGTCATCGGCATAGAGATACAGCTTTGTAAGTGCATCCACTACGCCGGGGACATCGTTAATGTAGAGAATGAACTGGGCCAATGACGCTTCCCTGGGGGACGCCCGATGTGACCCGGGCGATCCCAGAACAAGCATCACCAACCTTGACATATTGGGTCTATTCATCAATAGGAGGCGTATTATATGTTCTAAACGAACAACAACCTTGCAGCCTGTGCACAACTATCAAGGCTTAATACACCACTATATAGGGGATTTCATTTAGGGGGCTCTATTCCGGGGGCGGGGGGTTCTATTAATTCACTGATCCCATTTTTGGGGGCTGTATTCCGGGGGAGGCTGTATTTAGGTTTTTACGGTATTTTAGGCAAAAATTGGGGAAATTAGTGCACTGGTTTACCGTGGTCAGAGAAATTGGTGTGCCTTAGGGAGGACCCTCTCCCCCAGGAACTACACTGCGTCTATGCTTCATTGCACCACACAGGTGTCTACCAGCCAGCGCAGTCGTATTGGAACCGGATCCCAGCGACGGTGGACGGTATGCTCGGTGGATTCGGCCATTTGTCGGATGTTGATGCAAACGATTCGCACAGATTCCTAAAAAGTTTGAGGTCGAAGGTTTGTGTTGCGGTTTCTGTTCATCAGTGTTATTCCGCGATGAATAAAAATTATGACCAATTACGAAATTGTTTCTGGTGCACTTTGCAAAATCAGATGTCTGCTGACTTTCACTTGCGCAATTTGCAATGGTAGGCTCAGGCTGTTTGACAATTATGAACGCACCATACGCATAGAAAGTATCAAAGCCACGCAATTTTGCGAATATTTGTTGGCCCATTCGTTGCAGCACGGCGTGCATTTGGGTCGCGCGCTCGACTGCGGTGCCGGTATCGGCCGGGTGACCAAAGTCACGTTGCTTCCATTCTTCGATTCCGTCGACATGGTGGACGTTACTGACAATTTCATTCAATCCAGTGCCGACTATCTCGGGCCGGAATTCAACGAAAGAGTAGAACGGTTGGGCGATGTTTCATTACTTGTTTTGGGCAACCGAACTTAAGGTTAAGGCAGTCGCTTTTTCGTTGACTTTGCAAGTCTCAAGCCAGTTGACGTTGACTCTGCAAGGCAGTTTCTTCATATATTAGTTTATATAGTATTCCCCTATATGCAAATTGAAGAAAGTGAGTTTGTATAATTGGAAACGTAAAAGGAAGAAATGGTAACATAGATCAAGAAAGAGACTAATTGTCAGACGGTAAGGTGCTTTGAGGGCACGCCTTTGCGCAAGACCAGTGACACGTTGCTGTTTCGGCCCGTAACGCCTGACAGCTTAGGTGATCCGGGCCAGTCGTCAGAGACGAAATCACCGGGTGAACACCCCAAAACCAGACATTGAGAGACTAATTGTTTTTGCCAACGTAGCTACCAGCAAACCATAAGGGTTTGAATAAGTTGAAGCTTGTGCCTAACACCAGGCGCCGCACTTAGAAATACCACCACATCGACCTTATGTGGTTTCGGCTCGCTTTCCACGACCACAGAAACCATGTGCTGTAAGCCCGAGCCTCTTCAGTTGAAAGCTTCAACACGTTAGTACTATGACTTTGTGAACATTTTCTAGCTGATAGTTTAAATTCTGTAACTGCACTAGCCGATACCTTGAAAACATGCCGATACAGCTACCCGAAACATTCCGATCGTTATTTGCAACATCATGATGGGCAACGCATTTTTTATATTTTCCAGAAAACTGGTCAGCGGCCTGCAAGATCTACACCCTGAGCCGAATCGTTATGACGTCATCTGGGTGCAATGGGTGGCCGGTCACCTGACCGATGACGACTTCGTTGCGTTCGTTCAACGTTGCGTTGTGAGTTTCGGGCGTTTTTTGGTCACAGATTTTTTGGAAAACTACGTTGTTGAAGTTGAAGGTAATGACTTGCTAAATCACTTCACCTTCCAAACGTTTCTGGCGTGCATGGTCGCATGGCAAGGATGACAGTGTCAAAAGGCTTTATTCGTGGCCTTAATATTTTTTGTGTACAGTCACGGGTCCTGCCACTGCCACCTGCACTTTTGTGCTCAGCAGTGTGTTTTACTTGAGCAATAAGATCTACTCGAGGTCCTTTTGGAGGTCAATTGGCCAAAGGTGTTCGCACCGACGAGGCCTGGCCCCTCGCCCGTCCGTGAAAACAGGCCGAACCGGGCAAAACTCACTGCTGTTACATAATTAGAATACTATTTGGTGTGTCTCGAAAACTTCCAGTATTTAAGCTAAACACTTTGTAGGAAACACGCACTTCGGCACCGGCATGGAACACAAGTTTCTTGCGTCCCAAACGGATGTCGACTTATGACTGTACGTATTGTTGAATGTCAGGTGGTGCATCGTGCATTTCATCTAAAATTGCAGACCGCTTTACGTGCAAACGGCTGTTTGGTGTTCAAAGAAAACATCGCTTCGACTGCCGATCCAGATTTTGACGAAGAAGACCATTCGTGGACCCGTCCCAGACAGGGACTTTTGGATTTATTCCAACGCGCTGGTGCCAAGATCATCGCCGAACAAAAACAACCCAATTGGCCAAGGGGCATTTATCAAGTGCGGACATTTGCGCTACGATGACATGCGATGGGACAACTGTTTTCTTTTCTTTTTTTTTAAATGGACCCAAAACTAACTGCTGCTCCATAATTGTGTCACATAATATTCCGATCCGATAATGATTATGAAAATCCGATGCGCTTGATCTCCATCGTTTCACACCGAATTGTTATCGCATGCATAAAATCGATGCGACTTGAGAAGAACATTGACAATAATTCGTTCGCTTATTGAGTGTTCTGAGCTCAACTTGGACCAACGGTTTTGTCCATCTATCTTGATATGATGCTTGTTGTTATTTTGTCAGCATCGAATGTTTCTGTTCAAGATATGAAACCCTTTCGATTGTCAGTGTGCTTTGCCCGTCGCTTGAAAAACTATTCAGTCGTACTCAATGGATGCAGCACGGCTGAACTTCTTGGTCACCCAAACATGAAGATGCATACATCGACCACACTGTACGGTCCATCGGCGTCCTCATACTCTGACGATGCAGAGGACGCCGATGAGCATGATGACGTCATCAAACGTTACAACGTGCTGAAACGCGAATCAAACGTTTTTCCAACGCACATGTCGAAACAGTCTGTCCTCGTGGTGCATCCGGTGTTCCTCAGGGGCGAAATCATCCCCGATGCTGATCCTGATGAGCGGCAGGGCGCCATTGGACAGAAGAAGACACCGACACGGGAGTTGGCCGAAGCCAAGGGATTAGTGCAGACACTGCCAAGGTGAGGCAAAGAAAGTTGCAAAAACGTGTGATAAACAGGTGTTTGTTCTCAGGCGTGTTTTTATCTTTTTTGCGTTTGCATGCAGAAGTTGCCCTTTTTGCCTGTGTCCAGGTTTGTAAATTTGCACCTTTCTCAAGTTTTTCGGTTTCCCATAAAAGTTGCAATAATGCCGTTAAAATCTGCGCAGTGCTCTCAACAACACAACTCAATTTCGCAGATGGCAAGTGGTTGGCACGAGCGTCTGTTCGGTGCACAAGGACAAAATGTCGAAAAGCGGCCGATTCACGGGGCTGTTTGGCACCGGCAAAATGGCACAAATCGGTCAAATGGCACGTCAGTGTGGCGCCACGTGTTTGTTCGTCAACATCAGTGAACTCTCAATGGCTGCACGCGCGTTCATGCATTCACATTTGCGGATGCCGATTTATGACAGGTTTATGGCAGTTTTCTGACATTTGGACTGATGCAGCTTGCGCTGTTTGTGTGATGGTTGTTGGTTTACAAGTGGAAAAATCAAACGTGACATTTCGAATTTCAGGTACAGCATCGTGGTCAACATATTCAAGGCGCACGCCAACACGCCCGAAGCTAAACTGCAAGTGTTGTTGGCTGAAATTCCATATCTTCGGTGAGGATTAGGATTGGGTGGTGTTTGGAAATAAAATAGTGATATCCCTGTATTTGGAAACCGATAAAACCGCTTGGGTATTGCTTCTGGTAAATAATGAAACCAAGCAGATAGCATTTCCTCTCAGCAACAACGTGTACCGCGATGTTCGCAACGACGGATTCCTTCTTGCGTCAGGCAACTATGACCATCAACGGAAAGTCATCAACGACCGGGAGAAGCAGCTATTGACCAAACTGAGAACGGTGCAGGCCGAGTGGGAACGGCAAATGCAGCAAAGGGCGAAACGACAGTCGCTATTGCCCATTGTTGCTGTGAGTTGCTGCATGCCATCTGGTGCATTCACACTGATGATGCCCGTCTGTGAAAACTGCTGCTAAATCAACGCCAGTAGCCGTAAACGCGGTGATTTGGGCATGATAGCCATTGCTAGTGCTAAATCTAACTGGCTCAATGCCAGACGATTGACGCATGTTTATTCTTATTTGCCGGATTCCTGGAAGAGCGTGCTATGCGCTTCGCACTATTCTGACGACGCCGTCATGTTTTGATGGGGATGTCCAGAGAAAAGAAACCGTTTCCCTGTCAGGTGGTTGGCTACACAAACGCGGGCAAAACGACGCTGATCAACCGATTAACGGGCGATTGGCGCGCAATCGGTGAGGACAAATTATTCGCCACTCTCAATGTGCAGCCGTACGTGGGCCATCTGCCCAATGGACTCACTGTGCATTATGTGGACACGGTGGGGTTCATCAGTCAACTGCCCGCCGCACTCATGCCCGCCTTCCGGGCAACGCTCAACTATGTCGTGCACGCGGTGAGAGTGTGTTTGCCAACAATTTGATATTTTTGTTTTGAGAGACGCGTTTCGTGGAAGCCCAGCCAGATCATGCATGAAATGCGGGCATTCGCAATTGACGTCATGAGGCGGGAAGCAATATTTGTAACTTGCTCTGCCAATGTTCCACGCCAAATCAAACACCACTTGCAATTAGATCATATCGTACATCGTAATCTAGTATAGTTTCCGTCGTTTGCGCTAAGACATTCATTAATGGATCCAGTGGAGTATACTCCGTCATAATCCGCAACAGAACGTGGTCCCTAATCGTAAGCAAGGCACAATGATGACCATTATTTCACAGGATCTAATCCTACACGTTTGCGATGTGAGTGACCCAGACGATGCGCACAATCGACGCACTGTGGTGGACACGTTGAGAAAGTTGCGATTGGACAGACTCGTCTTGAAACATTTGGTGCAAGTGGAGAATAAATGTGATCTGGTGAGGCAGTGGGGTAATGAAGAAGACCTTGGCGATGGTGACGTGACTGCTGTTCCGGTGTCGTGTGAAACTGGGATGGGAATGGATGGTGAGGGATCGGTATCATCATTTTATGCTTCTCATCGGTATCTGTGTGAATGTCAGTTTTGGTTTCTATCGTTTATTGGTATTTGAGTCCAGGTTTTTGTGTGCAACAAAGCAAGGGATCTCGCTTGCACCTTTACGCGTGGACAAGATCATTCTCGCCTGCTGTAGGTTGTGGAACGTGAGAAAATTTTGCCCGTTTAGCCTGTTTTCGCAGGCGGGCGAGGTGCCAGGTCTCAGCCATACGAAATCTCTGGCCAATCGACCCCAACAGCTTGACGAGCGGATCTTTTTGCTTTCTGCGCACAAAAGTGCAAGCCAGTGGGCCCCTCGGCCGGTCTCGAACTTGGAGATAGGATTAGATCTGTCCTCCGCCTGTCACGTGATTGTGGTGAAAGACCAGTGTGAACGTTGCTCCCGTACAGGTAACAAACAAGCTGTGCGCTGGAACACCAGCAATTTTTAAAATGTAAAAAGTTGCGTGATCTGGTATTGGTCGCACAATGACTATATAAGAATTCATCAAAATCAATCCTGATTTTCACGTTCAGTCACTCTTAACTACTGTGCTATTTGTGATTCTCACAAAACATTTTCAGCTGAAAATAATCTAGCAGATCAACCACGTTGCCGAAGGTCTGAAACATTCTCTTTACTACGTGTTTTGTGTGTGATCGCGCAACGCAACGTCATTGCCCCGTCACTAGCCTGCTTTGCGATTCAGGAAAAAAATTTGACCAATTCTTATAAAGTCATTGTGCGACCAATAGCCAACCCAGGGTCGATCCTGTTTCGTCACTAATTTTGACACCTACTTTCATATTTGCAGATCTGACGGAATGCATTCAACAAGGGCTGATGGCCACCAGTGGTTACCGTGAGCGTCGACTGCATTTGCCCAGCAACGTGTACCATAAACATTTGTCCGCCTTGCAAGATCATGCATCTATTTTTGTCAAGTCCGTCGTCCCGACGTCCGACCATGAAAGCGTGTGTGTAACGGTGCTCGCCAATGACAACGCATGGAGACAGTTTATGGCAAATTTTGGCATCGTCAAAACTTGAAACATGTATCGTAAAGTGATATTCTTGTCCGCTTGGGTCCTATGCATATGGAATTGATACATAAATTGATTATTTTCACCAACAAGATTATAAAGCTAGTAGAACTAATGATAACAACACGAAGCTAAACGAAGAGACATATACAACTACCAACAACCGATATGGTGAATCGAAAACGAAAATTTGGTGATCTGTCAGTCCAAACAAGACATGCGAAACAAGCAATAAATAAATGGCATATTTGTCCAGAATGTGATGTTCTACGTTTGTTGCCATATCACTTTCCGCATCACCATCACTGGCTGCCATCCATACTCATCCAGCACGGAAGGACTGCAAGAATCAGTGTGAATTATGCAAACCCACCCGCACTGTCCAACCCCTTGACCAACTTGTATTGCTTGATGTCGTCCCGATCCTGATTATACGCAAAGAAATGCACCAACTCGAAGCCGATGGCGAACAGCAGTGGCATACGAATAGCACCATATTCCCGACAGGCGTTGAATGATGTGTGATCCTGCGGTCGTGTACCAATAGCGAATGTGAATGAATTTCCACTGAAGTTGATCAGATGTGAAAAAATTGCTTGACGAACGGGCTACCTTATTGACTTGCACGCCGAGAATGAGTAATCCTCCCGGTTTTAGCAGGCAATGAATTTTGCGTAATTCAACCAGGTCATCCCACGGACCAAGTGGGTCACCATATCGACCCAAGCCAGAATGTTCGATGGATGAAAACGATAGCACGTAATCGAACGGTGGAATTCTGTATGAACAGTACTGATATAATTTTTGGTCATTTTAGCACCAGAGAATGAAAATTATTTTAAGCCTCTGGTGCTCATTAAAATTTTTAATAATCGTTGAATGGATTGACACACTTTGGCTGGGCATTCTCTCATACATATTGATTGGGCTATTGCTGCTGAATGCATGGTTTTGTGCGATCGTCACCAGTTTTGACCGGCGTGAAAGGTGTTCACGCAGACAAACACAAGGGAAATGCGTATACAACTTACAGGGTGCCAGAAAATAGGGAACTCTCAAATCATCTTCAATACAAAAATCTCGCGTGGCCAAAGCACGCCACGCTGATAACTAGGTTTGATATCGGCTAAATATTTGAAAATCAATAAAATTACGGAAGCCGACTAACTCTGCCCATCGTTTCGCGAACTGGATCGGATGCATCTGCGTGATTTTCGAATGTTTGATCTTCAGCAGATCACTGTACTCAATTGTCACGATCTCGGCAACACCTGAGACACACATTTTAAATGTGAGCGAAACATCAGCCGATCAGGTACATGATGGCTGACCCAAGTAGATGGCAGCGGCTTCGAGCCAAGGCACTTGCGTTCCGATCACAGCTACCCGTGCACCGGTCATCTGTACGTGTTTCATTGCGTGGTACATGTTGGCTACAAAGTCCAACTTTAAAGGGCGTGTCGAACGTGGTGTGCTTGTGTGGAAATGGAAGACAGCGACCAGGTTGATATTGCTGGCACAAAAACGAAAGCGAAATTGGGAGGGTTACTTTCGGAGCAAAATCAACAACGAACATTCAATTCGGACCAGCTTTATGTCTCAGTCCGTGGTTTGATTGAGTGACCAACATGGTGTCGATATTCCGATTTTAATCCACTCTCCAGTTGGAAGACGCGGTTTTGCAAACAATATCTGCCCGGTGCTGTCTTGCAAACTTTGGAAAAACAACAATCTCAACCTGAGTCATGGTAAGTGAAACAAATGTAATCGGTTGTGTTTGGTGCACATCCGTACGAGAGCACTTCGCCGTTCTTCGCCTTCAGCGCTGCGACCATGCCGTCAAAATAGGTCGAGTTCCATTCCGGCTTCAACTGCAAAGTGGAAGAAATTCGGCGAGGATGGTATCAACTTTAGACACGACCATAGGTTGTCACATGGTAACTTGACCACATGCATAGTCTAAAAATGTGCTTGGTTATGAAACGCTACGAACGTTGAGTAATTCATGCCAAAGGGACCATTTCGGCCGTGTATATGAGCAACCATTTACACGGACAGCATAAGACGAACTCGTACCACGGGGACATCAACGTGATTGAACCACCAGTCCTTCCATTGCACCATCCCATACATGGTGAATTCGTGACGCTGCTCTGCGCTCAACGACGTGTTGCTCGGCGCCTTTTTTGGCTTGCCGTAAACCTGCGCGCAATATTTAGCATAATTTTCTCGCCGCATTAAGACGCAAAGCAAGGAAGGATGGAGAATGGTTTTCCTGACAAGTACATATGGGCCGGAGCAAAATAATTTTGTGTGATTCGTTGTAGAACGTGCGCCAGCCAGCTTTGCACATGTATGCGGCTGTACTGCACGATGGTGCAAGCATCAGTATGTTGATGTTTCACACAGAGTTGTGTTACCACAAGTACACAGTTTGAAATGTGCAGCAGGTGCTCACTCGTTGCTTGGAGCTGTTCCCACAGACCAGGTCATCGTCAGTGACAGTGCACCATGTCAGAGAAACTTGTTGAGTGCGTGCAACTAACCAAGGCCACCTTCAGCCATTTGCCAAAAACATCGTCACACGCTTGCGGTTGTCGTTGACGTAACGGCAGGATGGTCACCTGGTGACGACGTTGATTCTCGCATTCAGTCGGTGATGGCAAGCGAAGCACATACCTTAGTTGAAACATTAGACTAAGGGAGAGGTTGACAGAGAGCGAGAAGCACACATGAGATAATTTCGAATTTATGATGCGCGAACCCCAGCCGTTCATACAGTCTGACGTACACATCGGCGTACTGATGATTGGTGTAGTTGAGACCGGTGACCAACACTTTACTGAAACATCAGCTTGGAGATATTGGAAGCGTTATTGAAGATACTGTTCCAGTGCGAAGTTATTAGTCCGTGAAACAACAATCAAATTTCTCCCCTCACTGCGCCAAAAATCCAGCGAGCGAACACTCGTCAGAATGTGACGCCTTGAAAAGACCTAAAAAGGTGTATTTTTTACCACGCGCGCTGATATCTATTTTTGCCAGTTACATTTGATTATATCAACCTTTCCCACTTCGAATCAGGACAACGAACACAGCACTGAAGGCAATACCAGCCAGGAGGTAACGAATGTTTGGTCGCCGTTGCACCAAATTGGCGCAAGAATGCATTATATTGAACACTGTGTATTATATAAATTCTCAACTTCACGTTAAATCCAAAATCGGTTCATTCATTATCATTCGAGCATGAGTTGTTTTGCATTTTTGCCTTTGAATTCGCTCAGTTATGCCTATACATGATGTTCAAGGTCCACTTTTGCGTGTGTCACGTTGGTTGGTACACGCAAGTTCTGTTGATAATTGAGTTGCAGACCAAGTTCATTTCAGGGAGACGGTCATCACCGCACAGACAACAACTGTGTGCTTTGAACTTTTACGAGCAATTTCACGAAAACAAGTCCATTCAAGTTTATTAGTTTTTTTGGAGAAAGTGAAATGTCCCAATCCAAGTAAACCCCTTGACGACAATGGGGAACGTTAACTTCTTCTCAATGAGTACTTGTGGTGCTGTGGTGGGTGCACAACTGGGGAATATGATGATGTTTCACACTGCGAACAGAGCGTTTATTTGTTGCTTGCCCATGTTGCGTTTGTTTTACTCTCATCGTAATCTTTCCAAAGCAGTCACGGAAAAACTAAAATGCTGACCACGATTGACTCGATTCACTTTATTTTTATGCTGAAATAAAGATGTGGAAGGAAACTCACACGATGATGAAAAATTTGCGTGATCGCAATCATTTTGTATCTGACCAGACACGGAGCTCACATGATGCATAACAACACGCTCGTGATTAGAAGCAAAAGTTGGGATAAACTTGTGACAACAAAAACTCAGCAAAACACATGAAAAAACAATAAAAGCTTCTTTTTCCACCAGATAACGCTCGTCTCAAATATTTCCCATGCCTCCGAGTCCAAAATCGTCTCCTCCCCCTGCCATTTTCTTATTCTGCGATTCATACCATGTCTTTTTGATCGTGCGTTTCATCTCATCGTCTCCATCGTCATACATTTGTTTCATCAAACCCATTAACCCAGCCGATGGGTCACCATTGTCGTCCATCTTCGGCGCGCTGCAAACGCCT
>JASAMV010007200.1:0-38933 GCA_030248065.1 Rhynchonema sp. JSB1_4
TACATCACTCCCACATAATGTTTCACACAACGACACATATACACAGGTGTACACCCCATTCGGTGTGCTGATCGTTACCAACATCGCCACCGTAACCATAATGCAACGAGCGCACAAGAAATGTGAACTGCAACGAAAGACCACCGAACGATCAGTGAGGAGTGCCATATCGGCCGTCGACTCGAACCGAATGACACTGCTCAACATCACACCAATGGGTGCAGACACTAATCTGTTGGAGATGCGAAGTGGGTGATACTATTTGACGATCATATTTTGTGCGCAAAATCGCTGCACCGCGGTTCAGGCGAATTACATTGCGGTCCGCGTACGCAAACAGCTCGTTATCAAGGCTGTGGTCTGGCGAATAGACACACACCCATACGCGCCGAGGCGTATAACGAACGGACCGGTATTATGTGTGTGTGCTGCGGTGCACTGTGTATTGAGCGTGCGTGCGTTGGGTTTATGAGTGATTCTGAACCGCAGCCAGACCGCGTTCCCGTAGCTCAGTTGGTAGAGCAACTGGCTATCCAGGCCTGGTGGCTGGGAGGTCGGAGGTTCGAGTCCTTCCGGGAGCATACGTTTGGTGTGGCGGTTCAGAGTTCACAAGGCCCCAAGTGCGCAACATCCGCTGCAAAGCCGCACTGACGATAACCTAGCGCACCGCTCGCCTCGGTACACTTAGAACGTAAAATTCTGTGTCGCTAAAGAGTATAATGCTGTGGAACATTGGATACGGAAAACGAAAGAACCGATTAAATGTACCCAGGGTTGGGCAAAAAAAAAATTTTTTTTTTAAAAAAAAATTTTTTTTTAGAAAAAAAGGTTTTTGAAAAAATTTTTTTTAAAAAAAAAATTTTTTTTTTAAAAATTTTCGGGGGAACAAAATGTTCTAAAACGTCCAAAAATGGCCTTTTTGGGGGTTATTTTTTGTCATTTTTTCTCAAGGGTCGAAAAATTTTCTTCACAAAATCACCTTTGGAGCATGTATTTGGTACCTAAGATACCCCAAATGATGTTATTATACCTTCCCGTAATACATGGGACACAGTATGCATGTGCCTACATGGTACTTCGATGTCATACCCCATCAGGTCGGTCATATACGACTGATTCAGCTACCCGACAAGTATTTCTGCAGCTTATATTCTCAATTCTGTGTGGTTTATGAGTGAATCTTGCTTATTCGGCCACAAACTGTTGTGTCCGATACCACAGAGCAGCAATCAGCGGTCCATATCAAGCACAGACTGTTGGATCGCACCGAAATGACGTAAACACCCTTGATAAGTGATGCAAACCAAGTCACAAAAGTGACTTGCCAATTAAAGTTGCATTTTTTCGCGATTTTGCGCGTTTTTTAGGCAAATTTGGTAAAATTTCCCCGAATCTCAGACTTTTTAAAAAAAAATTTTTTTTTTAAAAACTTGTTTAAAAAAAAATTTTTTTTCCAACCCTGAATGTACCCTTTTATTCAATCGGCCGCGCCATCCTTGTTATCATGCCCATCGGCGTATAATTGTCAGAAACGAAGGCAGTTACGCTCACAGTCAGAGAAGCGCAACAAAAAGTGAGTAAACCGCGACAACAGTTCGATATCGCACGTAACAAGCGAACAACATGAAACATCAATGAATGAATGAAACATCACACAACAACAACACGCACATTTTCAGTCTCGCACACCCGCGCGCGTCAACGCGAGAAAGGTCGCATTCGTAGCGCTACCGTAACGCTGCTCTTCATCGTGCTGTCATACCTGATGTGCTCACTATTGAATCTGTCAATTCGCATTCTCGAGCGAATTCCGGCATCCGTCAATCGGGTCCTATTCGAAGCGGACGGTCAAACGCCAACCACTTTCTACACGATCAGTTCAGATTTGATCAGTCTGTTCGTCGTCGTGAACAGTCTCATACGCCCGGCCATCTACTACTACGTGCGACAAGCATTCAAGGACAAAGGCGAGATAGACCTGACGCCTAGGTCACAAATGAGTGCCCTGTCGGGCTATGGGGCCGCCACGAGGGGGTCCTGCAACAACCACCTGACCCCTGATTGGGCGAGCAATGAGCAGATCAATGTGGGACCACGAAGGGCCACCAGCTGCAACTCAGTGCTGATCACGCAGAATAATGGCGGAGTTGCTGTGAGTGTGGAACAGAATCTCAATGGGAGCGTTGCTCATCGGATGTCTGGTGATAACAGTGCGGTACTGTTGTAATCTCGGTTTTGATTGCCTTTTTTTTAACTTGGCTTCTATAGAAGTAACGCTAGTGTGATAATGCTCGTATTCTTCGGTTTTTCTCAATCTCACGCGAATGCAAAAATTTACAAATTAACTCCGTATGCGTGTGAAAATTGATTGATTTCGGCGCGTCACCGGAACCTCGTTATTTTTTGTTCAACTTGCTCGAGTATTGTCTATGGTTACTTTGATCGAATACTAGTATGTTAAGTGCATCATAAAGAAACCCGCACTGTATTGCGCGATTCGATGTTGGCATTTCCAAAAAAATAATCCCATGAAGTTGTTCAGATTATATTTCAGCAAGGTAACAGCAGCATAAGAAAAACAATAGAGCAAAACAGGGTGCAGCTCAGAGCAGACTCAGCGTCAAATCATTAAAGTTGTTCACAATTAAATTTTTCTGACCAGTCTTTCAAATTCAACTCACTTAATTGGCAACAAAGTGGGTTTGGGCTTTGTGGGCTATAATTGCAATGTCAACCCAATGCATTGGCAACAAAATATACGAAAATATCGACTTAGCTAAACTCAAGACTCATCAAAATACAAAGCAAGGCATGTGCATGTCTATAACTGCAATGTATACCGGCGCAAGCGCATGTGAAGTGTATAACAGAACTCAAATTCAAAAAATGCCTAACAATAACAATCATAACAGAACATATCCATGAAAATGAATCCGGTTTCAGTCGAAAACTAAGGAAATGTAATGTATTGATTTTTACTGAAAAAATACGACAACTCCTAATCTAAAAAAGATACTCGTTATTTGTTTTTTGAGTGTATGAAGTACCATTGCAAACACAACAACAAAAACAATGCAAACACATACTTATTCCATTTCAACAGGAATAATGATATTAAATCAGTATAATATATGATAAAAATTCAACAATTTGCTTGGAATATTATATCGATTAAAAAACGCACATATTTGCAACGAACAACAAACAAATTTGAGAACAACAACAAACAAGTGTTGAACAACGCAAAAGCTGTATCAAACTTGAGAGCAAGCGCTGCGACTGGGATTGCACAACATCCGGACAAAGACCAATTCGGTTTGGACCGTATTTTGCGATATAGTTGCGGGACTGATTTCGACTGGCGCAAAGATTGTCCTTTTCGTGTGGCGGATTACGCGCGGTGGGTGGCCCAACAACTGATCTCCATAATAAAATACGGCCCAAACAAGCATTATTGAATTGCCGTGCCACAGTCGCAGCCCCAAATACATATTTGCCTTCAATTTCCATTACAACCAACAACACAACACCCAAACCTAGCAAGGATGTCGATCCGGTTGTCGCATTCGTGGCGCCGCCTTGATAATATCATCGACACGTATGATCATTTCGGCGGCTTCCGACGCCGATGTCAACATTGCGGACTTGACACGGTAGGATTCGATGACACCGATTTGTGACATGTCACCGACCACGCCGTGCTCGACGTCTGTAATCGATCGTACAGTACAGACAAGGTATGGGGGCTAGCGTTAGAGAGATGTCGGGTGTCGGGTGCCAAAAAGTGTAGGTGTCGGGTGCCTCCAGATGTCGGGTTTTTGGGGACCCGACACTCGACACCCGACATTTACGGTTCAAAACATCAGTTTCGCTGAGAGAAGAATTTTGAGAGAAATTTTCTTCGAACCAAATGTTTCCGAAGGCGCAGAATGTGACATTTTGGTGTTTATTTCGTGTGAACAAACTTGAATTCAGTAATTTGAGCCAAAAATTGCACTATTGATGCAAATGAGCAAAAATTTGCCTGTTTTTGGTCCAAAAACAAGGCGTCGGGTGTCCGTTTTTTTGGAACTGTCGGCTGTTAGCGTTTTTTTGTCAGATGTCGGGTACTTCCAGATGTCGAGTGTCGGGTGGAAAGTGATTGTCGAGTGGGAATTATTAGTTGTTTTTTTAAATCTGTCACTTGCCGAACGGCACGTAATTAAAAAACGCGCCTGTAAAATGAGAATTTGCTCACAGATTAGAATATGTTCGTTGGCAAAAATAAACTTTGCTGTAACACTTTCGTTTGTGACACAAGCAAAAAGACGGTTGAATAGAATCAACCAGCAAAATCGCTCCCACAACCAAAGAGAAAGACAGAAATGTTCCGCCCGTACCGCAACTGCAGTTACAGAAATCATCTTGCAATTATTCACCAATGCGGCAAGAAACACAACAAAACTGCATAAAAAACTCCCAATCCAATTCCTTCCAAGCCCCAACTCAACCTCAATCCAACCACACCAGCCAATAAAAACCAACCAACCAATGCCGGCCTTAATATTGTCGCTGTTGTGCGCGGCGCGCAGTTTCGACACCAAATCCGCACTATCCAGCCCGGCATTGTCGGCGATGATGGTGGGCAACTGCGACAGGGCACGTGCGAATGCCTCGATGGCCAGCGACTCTTTACCCGCCGTACGCGCAGCCAGACGCTGTACGGCACACGACATCAGCATCTCGCTCGAACCTGTGTGTGAGAATGGTGGACATTATAAGCAATCGGCCGTTAGAATGCGGGTTGCTTTTGAGGTATCTGTTTTGCATAGTATTGGGCACAGAGGGATTGCTGTTGGACGGAACATGGTTCCGTTATCAGCAAAAGTCGAAACATTTTAAGCTTGATCTCACAAACAAGCAACTCTTTTCCAGCCATGAGAAAGAGACATTTTTGGAAGACCATAAGTAGGGACGGGTTTGCTCTTCAAAATTTCGCTCTTCGCTCCGCAGCGAAGCCCATTTTGAACTTCACTCAAATAGCGAAGAGCTTCGGCGAGGAAACATGTTTGAACAATTTCGCTCCTTTGTTCAACCTGTTTGTGGTGCAGAAACAAGTATACCGCTTTCAGATTTTCTTGCTCATTTTGTCACAATGTCGGCAAAGAACTGAAATTTAATAAAATCATACCGCAAATTTGATCATTACCACATTTAATGCAGGTAATTAAAACCCAAAGTCAAAGTGGAGCGCGTTATTAAAGAGCGAAGTTCTCTCTCCGGTCATGTGTGAAGACAGAGCGAGCGAAGCTGATTTCGAATTTTGTTCATTGAGCGAGCGAAAGCAAATGTTTGAGAGCGAGCCCATCTCTATCCATAAGCAGTGGTGTCGTTGGGAAATCAAAAAGTCAGGATACCGGATACCTAAGATCCAAAATTTTCGGATACCGGATGCCCAAAATGAAAAATCTCGCATACAAGGGGGTTGCGCCCTAAAAAAATCTCGGATATCCAAGGGGAGTTGTTCAAAAAAGGTTAGAGGAAAACTGAGTAAAATTGGTGTTGGAAGCGCAAAAATGGTCACTTCGGGGTTTTATGCTTGCGTCAGCAAGCGATTTTGAGCATTTTGGAGGTAAAATGGGCGACTTTGACGGTTTTCCGAAAAATTTTGGGGTATGATACCCCTGGACAAAAAGTCAGGATACCGGATACCCCTGGATGAAAAAAATCAAGATACCGGATACAGCAACTCATTTCACAGAAAGTCGAATAAAATGACTTGTTTCTTATTTGAGACTTTGGAGCTGGTCGAAGAAAAATGTTTCTTCCGTTTGTCATAGTTGCGTTTGATTTCAGCCAGACAATCTTCTCCGTGTGCGTGCGGAAATAAAAAAATTAAATGTATGAAATATGACTGACGCCACAAACACAAAGCAAAACATAATTTGCGTCGCTAATTATATTCACGAACAACTTATATGGCACACATGTGCAGATCGATATTGAATATCAAGTTCAAAATCGATTGAATAAGAGTGCGAATTGAATTCATAAAAGGTAAAAGGTAAAAACCCATTAAAAAATAAAAAAACAACCACAAATTTGTCTCAAACCACCAACCTCCGCCATAAACAGTCTTCGGTTCTTTCACATGAGTGACCAACACACACAGAGCGTCGTGCAGCGAGCGTTCCGCTTCGTCCAAGATTTGTTGTGTCGAACCGCGTAGCACAATTGTGCATGCGGCGCCGCCTTTGTCTGTTTGGCAAACAAATAATGAATCCTTGAAAATAAAAACAACCTTTATGAATCTGTGGTGCATTTAGAATATTATGTTATATTACACACGCAAGCACAGCACTGCTTCTCATGATACCGGAGAATTTTGAGTACGTTTTCTCAATTGGTTAAAGATTTTGGTGCGCGGTCAACGCGAAAACAGCTGGTCATCGTGCTATTTCGACAGCTAGGGCACGCCCGAACAAAATCTACACGAAGTTCGAAGCAGAACTAGAAATGAGCACTGATCAGGCAATAGCAACAAACATGAATAAAAACCCTCGATAAAAACGCATTATCCTTACGACAAAATATAGGTTCTGCAGCCGAAAACAAACTCGCAACCCAACCAACCAACCATTCTCATTGAAACTGAATCTCAACAGTTTGTCCTCTCCAATCATCGTCTGTTCAATCAGTTCGCAACTGCCCAGCTTCACCGATTCAGGCGTATCGAACGTCGACACAATATCGCCATCTGTAAATATTTACCAGGTCTTTTATTTTAAATTTTTCCATTGCAATTTGCAACTGGATGTCTGAATTTTAGCGTACGGACAAACTCTGGGAGAAAAGATTTTTTTGGAGATGCAAACTAAGGTCGCTCACTTTTCATCCCGGCTAATGATGCACCAGGTCATCGTCAGTGCCCCACTTCATGCAGCTCGAATTGCAAAAAATAACAACAACAACACCAACAAAACACCATACACCCACCCAGCACATGAGCCAGACGTTCAATACCCTCGAAATCAGCGTGCTCAATTGCCATCACGTTTTTATCGGCGAACAGTTGCTCGGGATAATTGTAGATCAGTTGACTGAAAACAGACGAATGATTATGCTCGTGTTTTTTTTCAAATAATCGCAGCCCCAAAACTCCATTTTTTGAGCGTAAAACAGTAGACAAGGTATTCGAACACGAATAATTTGTATCTTTTCTGGCTAATTTCGCGTTTCTGATTTTGCCAAATGTGACCATTGAATAAAATTGCCTCATGACCAATAAAGTTGTGCCCAATTCGTCGACGACAAACGAAAATTACTGCAAAAAACTGTGTAACAAACCAAGTGTTCAAGGATTCCACAATCTACAAAGCGACAATTTATCAGCAGCATTAAATTTCGTTCTCTGCCTGGATATTAAAAAAAACAGGACCATTAATCAAACAAACATTCACCGACCGATTAATGAACACATTGATGTTGTGCGCGCAGATCTTGTTCACTTTGTCCTTCATTTTCTCTTTCTCGGCTGCCTCCAATTCGGCAACTTTGGCCACGCCGTCCACACGCACGCGCGTGCCGAAAACCTGGCAAACACAATACGCATGAATTCGCCGAATAATAACAAGAACTCATGGAAAATGTAGTTCACGTTGACAAAACTCTGTAATCTGTGCATAACGTCCAACGAAATCGTAGGTTAAAGGGGGCCTGCCGCTATTGTTTTTTGGGTTTTGGACCTCGGTTTTTTATATTAATCGTTAGTTGGCACTGAGATGAAGAACATTAACCTTCAAGAACTTCACCAAACTGACGTTTACCCACCGAAATCGATCCACCAACATGGCCGCACGGGAACAAACTATCCTAATATTGATGCAGTATGTGTGCTTGGAAATCAGGATTTCCAAAACAAAATTCAAATCACAGAGGTGTGGTATAGGCGGCGCGTTACGGTAGGTTGACAAAACATTTGTTATTTACAAAAGAACTAATGTTTTATCGGCCTACCGTAACCCGCCGCCTATATCACGCCCCAGTGATTTTGAACTTCTCTTGTCATTCCTGATCATCATGTGCAAATGTGCGTCAATATCGGACAGTTTTGTTCCCGGTAGACCATCTTGGCGGATCGATTTCGGTGGGTAATCGCCATTTTGGTGAAGTTCGTCAAAATTAATGTTCTTGATCTCGATGCCAACAAACGATATAAAGTGAAAAAACCGAGGTCGAAAACCAAAAAACAATAGCGGCGGGGCCGCTTTAAGGTTTCCTTGGTGTATCAACAATGCAATTCTTGCGAGCAATCCAATTATCATCATAGACTGCAAAATGTTTTGAGCACCACCGATATAAACGCCTGTCTTGTGTTGCACAATCTTCCGTCAAAATCCGAAACACGAAACAATCGAAACTGATTCAGCCGTTTATTACATAGAAATACAATGTGTGAAATATGACTGACGACACAAACAAAACGTAAACGAGGTTTTGCGTCGCTAATTACATTCACTATAAATTTCTTTGGCACACATGTGCAGATCGATATTGATTTAGGATTTCAAAATCGATTGAATAAGTGTGCGACGACAAAATATAAAAAATAAATTGCCAAAAGCGCTAAACCTTGACTTTATCCGTGTCCATCGGGGTGTTGGCTATCAGAATCCGGGCCTTCTCAATTCGAGCCGGTTGGTATAAACCCGGCTTCTTCTCGAGCAGAAATCCTGACATAAAATAACGTTTATTATTTTTATGGCACAAGAAACGTTGAAAAACTCAAAACACCGACAAAACAGGATCGTCAGTAAAATTGCCTGACCTGGTTCGAGATACGAATCGGCCATACTGGCGCCTAACTTCTTGATGATTTGAATTGACTCCAGATTACCGCTTTTCTGAAGAAATGAATGTGAACTCTGAACCGCCACACCAAACGTACGCTCCCGGAAGGACTCGAACGTCCGACCTCCCAGCCACCAGGCCTGGACAGCCAGTTGCTCTACCAACTGAGCTGCGGGAACGCGGTCTGGCTGCGGCTCAAAGTTGCACTTATACCCATGCAACCGTGCAGACACGCACTGCTTTGCACGCCACATGCTACGTTGCGCTGGCTAGCAGACTTCCAGCCAGTCCACATGAATAACAAAACAGGCATTTGTGTCCCTCACTCAGAAAAAACAATAAAATTTAATCATATGTGAAAATTAAAAAAAAACAGCGAAAGCTGGCCAACCTTCAGACGCGTCACCGCATCAACGGCGAGTCCTGCGAACAATTCGCGATGTTGGCCGAGAATTTTCGAGCCAAGCGTGGTGCGGGCGATGCTTGTCAGCTCTTCCCGGGTTGGTTCGCTCCTGCAACATATGTAACTGTGTCCGGCAAAAAATTTTTTGAATGGATTAGCATGAAACAATTAGCTAAATAAAGTTGTGCCACAAAAATCGCGCCTGCACAGTGTTGGTTGGTAATAGTGCAGCATAAACAACAATAAACTGAATTTACTTTGATGGTATCGACGCTTTTGAGAGCGCTTCTTTGGCAGTTTCGCACGCTAGACGGTAACCAGACACGATCGTCTGCGGATGCATGTGCATGTCAACCAAACGTTCGGCTTCCTGAAAACACGGGTGCATATTGGGAGGTAGATATCGAACTTGGTGGTGCTCGCATCGGATCGAACCCGCCTTGGTCGCGTGCGATCGCGGCATTAAAAAGGTCACGGACGACTTTTTAATTTTTGGTCTGCGAACAACTTGTGCACTCGTCAAAGTTATTGGCGTCACTGAACTTCATTTAATATGCATCCTTAATGCAAAAATCAGAATAACTTGAATAACACCACAGGCCCGCGATCCGATCACCGAGCCTGATGTCGCTCATCGTCTTCCGTTTCAATTCTGCTTGCAAAAAAACAGGCGCAAATTGAAATGGCGCGTTTGCGAGTGAGTGGAACCACATACGTCATCATTCACACCAAAACCGACCCGGAGCAGTTCAGCAGCCAGCACAGCCACCGACGTCGTTCCATCGCCGACTTCGTTGTCCTGCGCCATTGAAACATCTGAAGAAACAATGACAGCTCGTCAAAATGCTTACAAATTATTCATTTTACGGATTTCAAAACTTTGAGCAAACCACCGACCGACTAGTACTTTTGATGCCGGATTGTCAACGCCTACGGACTTGAGAATTGTTGCTCCGTCATTTGTAACCGTAACACCTTCGCGACCCGGTTCGCCAGACATCAGAATTTTATCCTGAAGTTATTGAACATTATAGAAAATAGAAAAAGTGCAAACTGCGAAGACATTAACTTTTGGCAAATATCGATGTATACTGGCGGATGAAAAAAAACGTTTTTTACGAAAGAATTCCAAGAAAAAACAAGATAGATGGACCCCAGAAGTTGTTGACGATAGATAGATGAATTTGGGGGTCCCTGGATCTGTCTATTGTCAACAATAATCGACCCCAAAATCGACATTTTGGACTCAAAATGGCTTAGAATTAGTATTTTTCACCCCCATGAGCAAAAAGATAGCGCGATACGCGCGAATTTAGTACATCTAGGTACATTTTCATCAATATTTAAACATTCATTACCTACTTTGTCTTCTTCGTGCACTACAGACAGACTAATCCACTCACTATACCTTAATTTTTGGGCATAACCCCACCAGCCATCTGTCGTCAACAAATTTGGGTCGACCTATACTTGCGGGCCGAAAAAACGTTTTTATTTTCCGGAAATGTTTCAAAGTGACAACATCAATAGTGTTAGTGTAAACGTTAGTGTTAGTGTTAGTGCTATAAGGTTAAGGTGATCCGCTTCTGTGGACCGGGCCCAGGTAAATTGGAGATTTGGAGCAGTTTCTATATCTTCACTAGCACATAGTGTCTTTGCGCGATGCTTCACATGGGTTTTTCGGGTCAAAATACCCTGTACCTATTATTAGATACCCTGCACTGGAAATTTATCCTCTGGAAATTTTTCGGTCTTTTCCGATTTTTTTTACAAAATATAAAAAAGAACCGATTTTTTCGCAAAGGGTATGAGAGAATTTCGATTTCTCAACGACACTACTGCTCCTCCACTCACCATTCCCTTCGGTCCCAACGTCGTTTTCACCAAATCACCGATCGCAATCGCGCCGACGAACGACGACATGCGCGCGATTTCGCCCTTTTCCTGCTGCGCGTCCGACTTGAGCACTTGGACCGGATTGAGAACCGACATTATGACGGTTTGTTCTGTTTGTTCGTCGTCTATCAGCGAAGAAGCTGAAGCACGTTTTTTTGGCAGTTTGTCACTGACTGGCAGGCAGCGCACGCAGCGATGACCTTGCTTCATTTTTTCGAACAACCAAACCAAAACAAACCAGAGGTCGCAATCGGGACGCGGGCCGGGCCGCGATTTTGGGCTTTTGGTTCGGGCCGGGCCGGAGATTTGCAGGGTCGGGCCCAGTGGTGTGGCTACCCAGGCGGGGCGGCAACCTACTGTACCACCCAAAATGCGGGGCGGCAACCTAGCCGAGCTAGGTGGGGGTCGTACCACTTGGGGGGGGGTCATCTGGAAACCGAAATTTTTTATGTCTAAATACTGAAGAAAATGTGGCCTAAAACACTAATTTCGCGCGCAGCGCGCGATTTTTCGCCTATTTGCAGGCAAATATGCTGATTTTATGCAATTTTAAGCCAAAAATGAATGTTTTGGGTGAAAAGTTAGGCGGGACGGCAACCTACCTACTGTACCAGGGGAGGGGCGGCAACCTACCTACTGTACCAGGCGAGGGGCGGCAACCTACCTACTGTACCTAGGGGGACCCCCCAGCCCCCCCCCCCCCCCCCCCAGCTACACCATTGGTCGGGCCGGCTAGGCCCGGCCCGACGCTTCTTGCTTGAAGTGACTTATTTTAAATAAAAAGTGGGGATTTTTGTCAAAAATACTAAAATTTCTGACGGATTCGGCAAGTAAGTGATCAGTATTGCCTATCTGACGTCTTTTTCATGGAAAACAATGAATTTTCAACCAAAAAAATAGGTTCAAAAACATGGAAAAAATTATGACAAAAGTTGGGTTACAATCAGAGGTGGGAATCGGGCCGGGTTACCTCGGCCCGGCCCGGCCCGACGAGGTCAGGGCCCGGCCCGGCCCGGCCCGACTTGGAAAAAAGTCGGCCCGGCCCGGCCCGATTTTTTCGGCCCGACTTTTTCTGATGACATTTTGAAGCAATTTTTTGGTGCAAAAATTACTGTTTTTTTTGTTCAAAAATCCCTGATAAGCATGGAAGTTGGTTTGGTACTAATTTGCAGAATCGCGAGAAATTTTGAGAAATTTGGCCTAAAAAATCACGATTTTCTATTGAAATTCGATGATGTCGGGCCTTTTCGGGCCGGCCACCCCGGCCCGGCCCGGCCCGACATTCCGGAAAGTCGGCCCGGCCCGGCCCGGCCCGACCGTTCGGGCCGGAAACCTCGGCCCGGCCCGGCCCGGCCCGACCGTTCGGGCCGGAAACCTCGGCCCGGCCCGGCCCGATTCCCACCTCTGGTTACAATCTGAGCCAAAAATTCGGGCCGGGCGAGGTCGGGCCGGGCTAGGCCTGGGCACAATACCACTTTTGACACCCAATACCAATACCCAATACCAATACCGGCCCTGTACCAATACCCAATACCCAATACCAATACCAAATTGGGGACCCAATACCAATACCCAATACCAATACCGGGCGAGACCCAATACCAATACCAATACCCAATACCAAATCAATACTACTGCAGTGCCTGGTATTGGGTTTGGTATTGGGTTGGTATTGGTAATGAGTATTGGGTATTGGGTTGGTATTGGTATTGGGTATTGGGTATTGGTCTTAGTATTGGGTTTTTGGTCTGGTATTGGGTTGGTATTGGGTTTGGTATTGGTTTGGTATTGGGTTTTGAGTCAGGTATTGGGTTTGGTATTGGTTTGGTACCGTAAAAACCTAAATACAGCCCCCCCCCCCCGGAATAGAGCCCCCCCCGTAATACAGCCCCCCCCAAACAGGGGTCAGTGAATTAATAGAGGCCCCCCGGAATAGAGCCCCCCCTAAGTAACATCCCCTATACTGTAGTGTATTAAGGCTTGATAGTGGTGTACAGGTACATTTATGCACGTTTGTTGTTCGTTCAGAGCACATAATACGCCTCCTATTGACGAATAGACACGAATAAATGCGATTACAAGCGAAAAAACATCCTTTCAAACCTCTTTTTAGGGGTTTTTGGGGGGTATTTCTGGGAACAATTTTTCAGGTTCGGGTCAGTGAATTAATAGAGGCCCCCCCGGAATAGAGCCCCCCCCCGTAATAGAGCCCCCCCCCAAAATGGGGTCAGTGAGTTAATAGAGCCCCCCCCTTCTATTTAGGTTTTTACGGTATTGGGTTTTTCTGGATTAGGATTGGGTATTGGTTTTTCAAATTCAAATTTTATCTGCAAGCTTACGCGAAGACCTTCACAAGATCCGGAAAAACCCTTAAAATAAAACAGTGTTAATAACAAAGAATGTGAACATGAATGAATAAACGACAATGGAAACGCACCGGTGAGATGAAACCAACCAAACGAGCCAGACTAGCACAACCAACACACAACAACGGCAAATTCAGCAACGGACGACGAGAACGAGAATACGGTTTTAAATATTGATGATGATCTGAAAGCAGCAACCCAGTGACTGAGGAGATCAGTCAACGACGGCTGAAAATTTTGAGTTAATGTGGCAAGAAACTACGTCTCGACCACGTGAGTTTAGTTTAGTTTTAAAGGCCGCAATTGAGGCAGCAGAGACGACGCCCTCTGGTAGCCTGTTCCAGAGGTCCACGACACGATAGGCCCAGTACCCGGACAAGTCCGCACCCGCGCCATGGAGTCGACACAAACTGTGGGAGTGCCCTCGGGTTGGGCGGCCGGTGTCACGAGATGGAAAGAAGGATTCCTTGGTTACCCCAGGTATGTGACCGTGAATGACCTTGTACACAAGCACAAGATCGTTCACGGTCCGGCGATAAATTAGGGGGTCTAAATTTAGGGCATGCAAACGCTGTTGGTACCTGGGCAAACCCAATACCAATACCCAATACCAATACCAGGCCAGCTTCAATACCAATACCCAATACCCAATACCAGAATTAGACCCAATACCAGTGTAGTTCCTGGTCCGGCGCGGCGGTTAGTGTACCTACCCCTTTTTTCCGTGCGGCGGTTAGTGTACCTCCCTGGGGGGGGAAGGGGGGGGGGAAGACCCAAATCCAGGAAAAAGTCACTTTTTGGGGGTAGAAACAAATTTCTGCCCCTTTTTGGAAAAAATTCTTCATAAAAAGGGTATTTTGGCGACTTTTGACATCATTGACCTAAAAATCACTCATTTTAGGCCTAAAAATGCCCATTTTAGGCCTAAAAATGCCAATTTTAGGCAAAAATTGAGGCGGTTAGTGTACCTGGCGCGGCGGTTAGTGTACTAGTGTACCTTGGTCGCGGCGGTTAGTGTACCTTAGGGGGGGGGGGGGGGGGCCCCCCCCCCCCCCCCCCCCCCCCCAGGAACTACACTGCCCAATACCAATACCAAACACGGTATTGGTATTGGTATTGGGTGGTATTGGTATTGGGTATTGGGTATTGTGCCCACCCATAGGCCGGGCCGGAGATTTGAGGGCTCGGGCTGGGCCGGCAAAACCCGGCCCGATTGCGACCTCTGAGAAACAAACGAAAACGACAAAATCAAAAAAATAACATTAAAATTGAAAGACGAGAAAGACAAGAAAGAGAAATTAGAGGAACGGTGGAGCGTGGAGGAGCAAACATCCAAGCAAGATCATGTTGATGAGTATTGATAAAATCTCCTCTCCAACACGGATTCCAATATTCTTCACGTATTCCAATGATAAATCTTTATAAAACCAGATAGAACGCAGACCACTTGGTACCAAAGGTATTGTGCAACGAACGCATAAACTGCGTTCCATCCAACGGGGATAATAATGTATTTACAAGGTTTCGGGACGGTTTGTTCTTTGCTCTGATCGTTAAACAAGGTCTGCTTTGCTGCCATACTTACATACAGCAGCAGGATCTGCTGGTGCGGCTTTTTGGAGGCAAATTCGCCAGGGGCGTCCGCACTGACGAGCCCTGGCGCCAGAAACGAGACCGAGCGCAGAAACGACACAAACACACAAACGAACACAACGGAGAAACCCCCACCCCCCAGAAACACAGGCGCCTCGGTCTGTATGCGAAAGCCAGGCGAAACATACCAACATTACTGCACTCAGTACATTACAGGAGTAACCTCGGTCGTGAGGCCATGTCATGGAGAAGGCCCAACATGCCTGCTAACCAGGCCGGCCATTTCAGCTGAATTCCAAAACGGGGGATTTGTTTTCGTCACACAAAACGCGGTTTGAACGTGCGCTTTAGTTCGATCACGATGTCTCATGTCCTAACAGTTGCTCTTAGCAAATCAGCATCAACCAGGTAACATTAATGTCACTTTATCTTGGTGTCGCGTCAATCAATTTTATGACGTATCAATTATGGTGAATGGAACCAAATGAATCAGTGCCCTTACTATCCTTACATTATTGAATTTTGTCACATTTTTTTCATATGTTATGAGGCTCCAATATCAGGGGAAAAATTTCCGAGATCGCTTCGATTTCAAGTTTTAAGCATGTTTCTAGGGAAGGGTCATTTTCAATACGAGAGTCATTGGATTCGAAATTAGGCTGACGAATCTTCTTTGGCGTGTTTGATCTTGCGCCCGCCTGATGTTTCGCTTTCGCTTTTGTCTTTGTCGCTGAGTGTCTTGGTGATTTCATCTGTTGATTTTGTTGATGTGGTTAAAATGGATTCGAACCACAAACTTTTTTTCATAACGCAACAAACCAATTGGTGCAGATTTGTCGGCCTCTGACGGCACGTCTTTGATTCCCTTTTTGGCCTTGGCACGACTCAGCACGGCGTGCGGACGGAACGGGCCGATCAGAGCTCGATTCGGACCCTATTTATCATTTTAAAAAATACGCAATCGGCAATTATTGAAAAAATCAGGCCGACACGAAACGCCTAACCCTAGCGGCGTCGAAGAGCATTTGATTGAGGAAGTTGAATATTCGGCCGAATTTTGGTCGATTATTGGGGTTGATGTAGACGCACCATTTGATCCACTGCTGTACGAACGTTGGCCATTTGCCGGACACGTGCAGTGGGATCGACTGTGAATGGGATTATGATTGAGTGTTGGTTTGAATATTTGAATGCGGTTGATTGCTGACTGCGAATCATTTCATTTGGCTGAGCGATTCATTTTAAGTATGTATGGTTTGAATGATGGTTGTTTCAATTGAGAGAAAAATTGCTCTTGAATCATTGATTGATTGTTTGATCATTGGCTGATTAAATGCGATTGACTTGTTCAATTGATTGAGTATATAAATGATAGTCTATAGTTGATTAGTTCTTCGACACGCTATGATTCTTTGATCGTGTGATCACCTTTTCTTTCAGTCGTTTCGCGAGTTCCTCAGCCGTTTTCACCGACTCGAACGGTTCCTTTCCGTGCGCGAACACCTCGGCGATGAACACCCCGTACGACCACACGTCCGATTTGATGTTGAATTTGCCATCGAAATGCGACTCGGGTGCCATGTGACGCCATTCAAGCTGCAGCGTGATGTGTTTCATTTGACCATTGTCAAATCTAAAATGACATAATTGTATTTTAAACCAACTTTCTGGCCTTTGTACAATCGTTTGAACAGCGATCGATCGTTGTTGAGTGCCGAGGCGTACAGGTAGAAGTCGCACACTTTCACTATCATCGTGGCGTACATGTCGCCGCGCACCTGTACGCAAACGTGATGTTTCAAATTGGATACAGGTACCTACCCATTTTTCTCTGAACGGCTTTAGTGAACGTTATATGTACATACCTGAACATTGGAGCCACTCAATTGTCCATGGTAGAGGTTGTTCTCTTCGAGGTAGCGCATTCCGGCGGCGACCTGCGACATATGACAACCTTGACTGACTGACACAATTGACCGACAATGACAACGAACGAACAATAATGCAGTGCCCGTATACCTGATAGCAGACCTCCAACTGACCCCTGGCGGGCAGCAGGATTCCCTGGGTCTTGCGTGCCGACAGTAAACTGTTCAGCGTTAGATCGCCAGCCCATTCCATCAGAATGTTGAGCCGATTCTTGTTTGAAGCTGAAAGGAAATCCACTTTAAATTTGTTGATGGTCGATGTTTTAAAGCGATTCTACAATTGAATGCTGACCGCGTTTGTTGGCGGCCATTTTTTTCAGAAATTGATGACTAATCAGAAACCCGGATTTAGGACATGGCTTACATGGGATGCCCATACATTTTTACAGGAGAAAAAATGAAAACAGTTTGAGGCAGGCCTGTGCAAAACATAAGGTAATCCAATCTAAGATATTTTCAGCGTTTTATACTCAGACGTTTTTCTGTGAAACGAGATATGAAGCATTGTACGAAACGCCATGTGTGATAAATAAAAATAATAGACGAAACACTCTAAAAAAATCAAGCCTTTTATCTTGGATTGGATTATATCTTGTGCTTTGCACAGGCTTGCCTCAAACTTTTTTCATTTTTTCTCCTCCTGTAAAAGTGTGTGGGCTCCGTGAAACATCACAAAGCAACGACTTGCAATTCCGCTTCCTAAATTTGGGTTTCTGACACCTATAGTCTTCATTTTTTGAAAAAATGGCTGCAAATAAACGCGGTCAACATTCAATTGTAGAGTCACTTTAAGTAATGAAACAACACCCAGTCGATGTTGGTAGATCTTGGTCAGATAGTTGTGGCCTCTGGTGGTCAGGAAACGTAGCTTCTCCAACTCTTTCAGCGCTTCTTGGATGCCTGAAACCCAAAATCAATGGAAATTAAACAGCCTGATGCCTAGAGGCCAAAATGAGGGCCCGCGCCTAACACCAACCGGGCAGTATTTCCGGGTCATTCACTCGTTTTAAACACATTGCCAATGGTTCGTCCTGCGATCCCTCCACGATCACCCCAAGATCATCATCGCACTTCGTCACGTACGGGTCTGGTCGATTTGCTGTGAAACATATCCACTCAGGGGTGTACTGTAGTCGTCGCGGTTACTGTATCCAGACATCAACTTACCGTTTTGTCCCGGTTTACTGCTGGCTTTGGCCGTGCGCGCCGTGCGTTTGCCTGCGGAACTCAAATCGAACCCGCCGTCCTTCTTGGCTTTCCCCGAGCTGCGCAGCTGATAAAAAAAAACAAAATTTGCGATTGTTTACAAACTTGTAAATTTTTTGTATCCATTATAAAGACTTTTTTAATCTTAAATTGAAATTATTTTCTGGAATCACACATTTTCTCACCTCGATTCGCACGGCGGTGGCGAAACTTCGCTGGCCGCCCAGCTCTTCGGCGATCTCGTACTTTGTGGAGTCCACTCTTTTGTCGATCATGATCAGATTGGGCACTTTGTCAGGTTTGTCCTCAAACACACGCAGAGGCAAGTAACGAAATATACTATCTATTTTCGCTTTTATTGATAATGTGTTTTATTTTGATATTTCAATCTCACTTTCGCCTCAAGTCGTCGATAGACCAACGGTGGTTCGGGCGATTTGAACACCGGAAAGCTCTTGATTGGCTCGGCCTCGAGGTAATCTGGCACGCGCAGTTTGCCACCTATGGAGCGCATCAATTAATTTGTCAATGATGAATCAATCATCAATCAATCGATTAACCGATTCGTTTTCCCTGCAGATCGATATCGACGGGCAGATCACCGATCATGTTGAATGTCGCCTGAATCAGGGTCATCAGCGAATGGTACGATTCGAAGATGAAATATCGACCTGGGATAGCACAAGAAGTGATCTCATCATAATCAATCGATTAATCAATTTTGGTCGATCCAACCATCTTCACGACGACAAATTCGCACATAGGCGACCACTGGAATCGGGTAACGACCGCCGCTCGGTAGACGGTCTTGGGGTGGAGTTTGCAATGGATTGGCCTGAAATCGATTTGATTGATTGATTGGATTGGATTGAATCTATTGATTGCGAATCAATGGCTGCTCACAATTGTGGCGTTGAACTCTTTGAATCGTGTCCGTTCGCCGCCGTTGTACGTGCGAACGCACATCAGCAGCTCGGGCCATTTCGAATCGCTCAGGTATTCGGGAGGTTCGCACACGACACACCTGTGCGAATGGAGCGAATGATTGATGCATATTGTGACTCATACTGTTTATACTGATTGATTGATTGATCAGGACGAACCAATTCTTCTTTCCATTTCCATCGCGATCGAGCAGCTGCGACGCTTCGATCGGTCCGATCTTGCCAACGAACCAGCGAGCGCTGTTCACAATTGACGGTTTGTCGAATTCGGTCTTCGGCAGCAGATAGAATGGATTGATCAGGCCTGTGTGAATATGTGAATCAAGTTATATGTATGTAATTGAATCATTGAATAGGCCAGCACCCCAATATTTTCCAACAACCCACCGGCCTTGTCCTTTCCGTTTTTGTCCTTGCCGGTTCGGCACTGCCACAGTTCGTGAATGGTGTTTTTGTTGAACGGCAGAATGCGCTCCAACGTGACAATGTCACCCTTGTCCGCTGATGGCAGGTACTCATCCATGTATGATGGTGCCTCAAATGACCACACAACGACGTACTTCTTCGATTTTTTGGCGTCCGCTGTAATCGCGCTCAAGTTTGACGTTTTTAATCAGAGCAAATTTCTTTTTTAAAAATCCGAATGCCGACTTTTCTCCGATGGCTCCTTCTTGATCAGCCAGGGCATTTGTTCGATTTTCGGCTCATTAGCGGGCATTTTGGTTTTCACGGAATGCATTTTGGTTCAGGTCAATAGGTTTTGGGTTTTGACTCAAAATCGGGAGGCTCGGGGGTGGAGGTGGTTTTTTAATCAAAATCGGCGGTGTTTTTGTTGTCGGGATGCGGCGTTGCCGCTCAGAAATTGATGGCTGATTTTTGGCTGGAAAACGCGGCGTCGATGAAAACGTGGTGCGACTGCTGAAGTGTGGAAATTGCTGGTTGAAGAAATTCAGATCAAGCGATTTGGAATGAATGAATGAGTGAAAATGATGCTTTTTTATGCCTGAAGCACACGTGGATTTGTGAGTTACTGTAGATAAAGGGCTGGCCATCGATTACGTGTGTATTACTAAGGGTCGACACGTGTTGATACCGTAGGTACAACTAGGCATACGTGGATTACGGCTAATGGCAAGTACAGACGTCAAGTCAAGGGGTCAACTCTCAAGCAGCCTCAAACCGGGTTGGGCAAAAAAACGACGACGTTTTTTTAAAAACGTCGGGGTTGTTTTTCGTTTTTTTAAATGCTGAATTTCCTTGATTTTCCCTGATTTTTCAGGGAAAATCATTTTTTTGTCCAATTTTTTTCAAACAATTTTCGACCAATTTTTACTTTGTCGAGATACGTCGATATACGGAGTTTGACTTTCAATGATGACCCCGGCCAACGTTGGTCCCATGATGCGGGTCTGATATGGGATCTTAGCAACTCGCTAGAAAAGGGTTGAAACTCGTTTATTTTGCCTCAGAACACATAGAATTACTTCATTTAACCACGTTTTCTTCCAAACATGAGCGTTTTCCAACTTTTTTGGGGCATATTTTGGTCATCTGAGCGTTTGAAAAAAAACGTTTTAAAATGAAAAAAAACGTTTTAAAAAACATTTTTTTAAAACCGATTTTTTGAAAAAAAACGTTTTTTGCCCAACCCTGGCCTCAAATTCAAGCTGCTGCAAATGAGCGAGAGAAATTCTGCATGGGCTGTGCCATAAGCCCTTAATTGCGCTTTTGTTGCAAGCTCGTCGACCTGAAACATCAAAGTGAGATGTCACACAAAGGCGCATCGAAAATCCTTGACTCGCAAACGCGCAAACTGTGTTGTTGTCGAGGTGCTCGAAGCACGTGCAACAGCCAGTGCGATGGCGAAAACTGATATGTTACGCGCGTGACAGACCAGCGCTGAAAGCAGCCAGCAGAAAATTGGTTTTATTGGTGAAAACCACGGACAGAGTAAGGAAAAACAAGAATAACCATATAAAACAATGTGAGGGCTTCCGAATGAGATACAACACCCTCTCTCTGAAACTGCAAGCACGGCTGAGCTCTGGCCTCTCCAAAAAAAAATTCCGTACCTGTTGGGTCACCCTGGTTGTTGGCACCAGGTACTGTATGTATATGTATATCTTTCACAGGTCTACTACCGACAAAATGATAATGATGCCAATTCAACCATCGACCTTGCAACTGTGCCGATATCAAGTGAAACATCAACTATTGCTGCAACAAATACCGCCTTACAAGTGCAACTTCCGACACCGTTTCTCTGACAGCGAATGCAATTCTTCTTAGTGGCCTATCACCAACTTTGTGCCTCCGCGCCACTGACAAGTTTGGATCGGGTGGTTCATGCACCTCCGGGGACATATTTTTATCGAACGAATGAAGAAAGCACAAGGACTGCTGGTAAACGGGCGCCGCAAGGTGGGTTTCTGTGGTTTTGTGATTATTTTGCTCATTTTTGTTTGTCAAATTAGTGACAAATTGGCAGTGATGACAGCCAATAGGGTTAGCATATTGTATAGGCAGTCCATCGGCTCATGGCACTTTTTGTACACACAGCGCGCATGCAGCAGCCGACGCCATTTTCTAAACAAAATGTGCGCTTTGGGCGAGTGTCATACTTTGATGGCCGCTTTGTAATTTATTCGGTTTTCATTTGCTGCTCCACTTCTCTGCACTGTCACAAAATTTGGGGATGTTTCAATTCATACATAACTGCAGAGAATGGAGGCATTCATTTATGGCAGTAATGTAGCGTGCCGCCTGTGTGTTGAGTGCCATGAGCTGGCGGATTGCCTATACAGTACATGTTTCAGATCGAAAAATGGCAATGACGGTGTACCGAACCGATGTACATAGGTAGAAAGGCCAATAATGTAAATAATATGAAGTCAAGTTTATCTTTCATTGCTATTTTGAACATCATTATGTGCAAAAGTTGCACAGGTAATCAATGGAACGCATATTCCTATACCATAGCACAGTATCTTCGCCTATTTTTTTGCAAAAACTCAGTTGCTCAATACAATATGTACAGTATATGCTCAATAATACTGTTCGACAGCCAAATACACTTAACCGCGCCCTCCACGCTTTCCTCCACCGCCACCCCCTGACCCCCCAGCAGTGCCGAATGCCAGATGCACAGCATCAGCAATCAGTGCAATCTCAGAGTCCGTGTTCCGAAGTGCGTATTCTTGTTCGACGTGCACAAACTGACCGGTGACAGCCTGAAATGATAAAATGATAATCTCAGGCTCGCTGGCTTAGGCCTGAGACCAGGTATGACGAGCGTGTGATTAAGGGTGGAATTTTCGAAACGGTGTAAAGGTCAGTTGGGCGTAAAGATCGGTGTAAAGTTCGGTCGAAAGCTCGGTCGGCGTAGCTCGGTGTAAACGTGAAACATTGCCTGTTATTAACGTGGAATGTTTCAAGCTTACACCGAGGTCTATCACACTGAGCTGTCGACCGAGCTTTCCACCGACCTTTACACCCAACTGACCTTTACACCGTTTCGAAAATATCATCCTAAGGCTCACTGACGATGACCGGATGCACCAGTGGCGCTGTTTCACATTTGCGGTGAACTAATGTAAGTTTGTGCCAGAATTCCATACTGTAAGTAGGTATGCTGCACCTAAATTAAATAATTCCAAATAAACTTACGGTAGCGCTCGGCCCCGGACATAGATTTGCTTGCGGCAGCAGATTGACCACCCTTCCAAACACGTTTGTACGGGCCACAAGACTGCACCCGCTTTCAGCTGGCGTGCGCACGGTATGGTCCAGGCCTGCCGACACCCACACGGATGCAAGCGCCGCCGCAAACTGGTAACCAGTTTTTTTTGTTGAACAACTTTAGTATAAGTGATAAATAAACACACAAATGGTATATGATAGTAGACTATCTGCAAACATCGATCGCCAAGAAAAGACACACTTTGCATCACAATAAATTCGTACAGTATCGAACCTTATTAACGGGTGCGTCAACATTCTGATATATCGGATCGGTACCGTAGTTGCCGGCCGACACAAATGCACTGTCATCTGGACAAGTGCTCGAGCCCTTGCCGTGCCATTGCATATAGGCGCAGGAGGCGAGCGGGCAACCCTGAAAATCAGGGTTAAATTTTTAGGGTTTCAAACAAAAAAAGATTTCCCAACCGAAGTTGTCTGCCAGTCATGCACAGCCACAACAGCGTGATGAAACATCGTCAAAGTGTCGTGTGCTCCATCGCATGGGTAGTAGTTGCTTTGACAACTGCTTTTCACTTCACTGAAACATTAGATTACTGTAGATGTCATGTGAAAACCACAGTAACCCGCCAATTCCTAACTTCAAAGCGTCGCGGCGCACCGAGCTCACAACCAGCGTGTGACCGTTGCTCTGTTCGAAAATTGCTGCTGCCTGGACAACGCCACAAAACTATTTTCTCTTTCATTTGATCCTGAAGCGTCATAAGTGTGCGTATACCTGCACATCCGTATTTGTATCCGATTTCGTATGTGGCGCCGAGTGATGTATCTTTTTGCAACCATTCTTGCAGAATGCCACCACCACAATCGGCCAACCGCGAACGAATTTGCCGTTTGTGTCAAGCTGCGATGTTTGTTCCATGATGATGCAGTAGGACAGTTTCTGAAATGATTGTAGTTGTGGATGACAAAGTTTTTGTGGTCGCCACTGCAGCGCATTCGCACTGACGATGACCAGGTGCTCCGGGTCAAAAAAATGGGCGGTTTAGGGTTCTGGCAAAGATTTTTGACTACCAACCGCTTCAGCAGCTGTGCGCCTTGCATAAACGGGCCTGACAACAAATATGTAAGGATTGACGAATCGACAAAACGGCTCAAAAACCTTATCCATCAGAACCAGCTGGGCCTCTTATGCCCTCCGGAGCGCTCCACAAGGTGGGCCCTGCATTGGTGGGCGCATCCACGAGGAGCATCTCAAATCGTCATCAACTTCAACTTAGCCGAGCATCTTCCATGTAATGCATGTAAGTTGCGTGCATTTGATATCCCGACACGACACTACAAACAAAAGCAGCCCACAGCGGGCAATATTATATGCGACGTTAGGGGCTATAACTGTACGGCCATAACACAGGTGGATAGCGCGACGATATGCACAGTTAACGAGCATAAAAAGCGGGCTCCCTTGAGTTGCCGACATGAATAAACGCCACTGAGGTGAAATACTGTGTGGCACGAACAAAACTGACAAACCTTAACACTAAACGCGTGCACCTCCACAACACCGGCTATAGTCGATGGTATATTGGCCGGATCACAATCATCGTTGGTCAACGTGGCTGCGATCAGCTATAAATAATACGTATGAAACATCAGCGAACTTCACAAGTTCATTGAAACATCACCCAGCCAGCCTGACATACATCTTTGAACGCCTGTGTTTCAGCGGCATTCGGCACCATGGGGTTTGGTTCCCCATACCATGTTGCGTTGCTCAAAGAACCAGCCACCGTGTGGAAATAGTTGGACTGCAGGCACTGCACGACCTCGGCAACTGAGTTTGATCCTAATATGCAGTCGGCATGGGCACCGTCGGAAATAAATAGAACCACGATAATTATTATCGATTGTATTGGTCGCATTTCGTTTGGTTTTCTGACAGCTCAATGACAGTAATGAAATAAAAATGTTTTTCCGTCGACCATTTTTAAATGCAATACGTCCCAGCGCCGCCCCGGACAAGAAAAATTTGTGAATTTGTTTGCACACGTGTCCGCATCAGGCCATTTACAAACCGTAATTGCTACAAGTAATTTAACGTGTGGGCGGAAAAACACACCAGAGTACCATACCAGGCTGTCGATATAACCAAGTTTGTAGACACAGTATCTCGATAACAGTATCCAATAAACGCTTTATGGTAACGGTAACGTTTTATTTCCCAAAAAAATCAATTGAAATAGCGCTTCGCAGACACAAAAACAAGTTTGTAATTGTTGTTGACAGAGCAAGGATAGCGCAGGAGCGGTCACACAAAAATTCCATATTTGAATTCAGATGTTGTCACAAAAACTGTCACGCCTACCGAACCTCATATGTCCTGATAACGTGACACTAACACAATCAATCATATTATAGTGCAGGGGTAGAGGGTTGCGGCATTTATAGAGGCAAACATGCATAAACCACAAACAAACATACAGGCATCATGAATACAGCAGAAAACAGTGTCGTTACATGGCTTGGTGGGTAGATAATTCGCCAAATTTTAAACTGGGTGGGCATGATACCATCAGTATAAATCGCCGATTACCGCATAACATCCATACAAAATCAGTCAAGCTTGGAGCTCAGCCCATTTCTATGTTTCCCAATGCCACACAGAGCGCGGGTGATGGGACAAGTTTTTTCGCAATTTCCACACCTAACCTCAAACCTTTCACGACTTATTCATGATACAACAACAAGGTGCAAAATAACCATTCGATATAAATGTAACCGCAATATAATTGAATCCGCATTTGCGAACGAAAAAACTAGAGTGGAATATTATAAAGTGGTGCTGCGAACAACAACAAAGATTACACGAAACAAAGATCCAAAATAAGAATCCGAACAAAAATGCTCGCACAGAGAGAACAATATTCCACAGAATTCCAAAAACAACAAGAACAACAACTACTAACATAATAATGATAATACTAAGAAAAGATAGAGAGAGAGAGAAACATGTGCAAGAACACAACATGGGTACCAACGAAAAAACATCACCCAGCGCACACACCATGTGCCCACAAATGTTTCACTTTCACACTTTCTGCGTCGGATCGGCAGGTGCGCCCAACGAATCAGCAGCGCTCGGGGCCGATGGCGCATCGGAGTCATCGACTGCATCTGCAATCACCAAATCATCGTTGCTCACACTGGCTGACGCGGCAGCTGCAAAAATAGAGCGTAGACATCATGACCTGGCATCATATACGGTCACCGCGAAAGATTTAGTGTTTCAAGCGCGAAAGAAGTCACGGGTAGCAGTCAAGGGACCCATTTACATTTCGGTCCGTAACGTTGAAGCTCAGGAAATTAGAGCCCTGAACAGGCCGAAGAAAACTGATTCTCAAAGCGAATGACTCCTCCTGAGCACTGATTTGTCAGAGTTGAAAAAAGTGCGGCTCGAAAGATAGACAAACGTGGATTTGTGCTTTCGCAGAATTGGGGAAGCAGCTCGGCAATCAACAATTGCCAACGGGTGTCACCACAACAAGCAGTGTGTACCCTGCGCCCATAATAGACACCCACCTACCCGGCTGTGGTGGCTGATCGGCATTGGCGGTCGATGGTTCCTGCACTTGTTGTTGTTCCTTGGGTACCGCTGGTGCGGGCATTGCCTGTGAGTCCGCGCTGCTCGACGGTTGTGACGTGGTCGTCGTACTCGAGCATGTCTTCGATGGACTCGATGATTCGGACTTTTTCTGTGAAGATTTGCATGTCTTTTTTTAAATTTAACAATAAAAATACGTTTTACTCTGCTAACTCAATATCCGTTTTGTGTAACCTTCACAATTTGAACCCCTTGGCACTGAGGACTGTGCACCAACGAGCTTCTTGCTTGATCAAACTTGGTGATCAGATCAGATGGCGTCTGATTTGGTCACTTCAATCTTTCTGCCACTGATACTGCGAGATTTCCGCTATGCCACCGACTTCGACCAATAAAACATTACCGTCAACAAGTATGAGAACTACATTTGCGATGTTGCTACTGTCCGAAACTAGTGGCATTGGTGAAAGCTCGAAATATTCTCAACTAAAAAATGTCGCGTGACGAATCTTATCTGATCCGATCACCAAGTGTTTCGCAGGCCGGCGGTGCATCATGACGTCGTCAGTGCAAATTCTAATTCATCAAAAACAGAATCGAATTGAACTTTTTTCAAATTGTAGCAACTTCGTGCCGAAGTGCGTTGCATGTGTCAATGTGTGTGAAACATCAACAGCGAGCGCACTCAACGATTGTAGGTTGACACGTCCGTCTGGCATCAAACAAGCGATCGATACAGATGCACAGAGACAGGCACTGACCGGAGATACTGTGATGCGTGTGGGAGGGTGTGGGCTTATTGCGTGCGATCAAAAAATTGGTTCATTTTGGAGCGTCCTGACCCCTTTTTATGACTGCATTGCAATTTAACGTTGCTCAAATATCACTGGCAACTGCCGTAAGTTGGCAAGTGATATCACTGCCTTGGCCTGGTGAAGGTGATATTTCACAAACTGGGAAACTTGAAAACATAACGCCGTTTTGCGGCCGCAGCGCCAAACCAGAAAAAAGAAAATCCCAAAAAGAAACCGGCCGAAGCAAACCTCTTCCTTCTTCTCCTTCTTCTTCGGCGGCGGCATCGCCTTATCCACTAGACCAATGATTCGTTCGCCCATCTTCTTGCAGTCCTGCATGGCCGTCTTCAACTGGACCGTGTCGTCTTGCGAATTCTGCGCACAAAGCAGGCGTTTTGGTATTCGTAGAATCTTATCTTAAAAATATCTTATGACATCTCGTTTTGGATATAAAAAATTTATGCACCCTTGGCACCCGAACTGCGATGCATGCGGGCTCGATGCAGAATCAGCCGAACATTATATCTGCACATGTCGCACGCACAGGCATATCCGAGCAGAATTGATTGGTGGTCAAACAGTGACTTGTGAAGATGTACAAGACATGAAAGTGCAGTATATTGCAGCTTTTATAAAGCGAACACAGCGTTTCGAACAAGCAGAGGAATAGACAACCTAATCCTTTGAAGCAACTGGCGCAAAAAACATAGCTCTTGTATTTTTCACTTCATTTTGCAGGATCAACGCAGCCATTTTCTTATGGGCAAGGTGCAATAATCGCAAACTAACGCGATTCAAGCATTTGGAAGTGCAAACTTTCTGGCCCACTGAAACTACTACTACCCTTGGCAAACATGATGATGGGTCGAGTCTTGCTTTGACCTTTTGAATTACCACCATTTCGAGATTTACGCAATGCTATTAATTTTGACGAGCGTAAAAACTCCCAGACAGACAAGATCAAGCAACGTTTGCGTTTCTCGAGAATAAATCAGTGGCATGACGCAAATCTCGAAATACTGTCAATGCAAAAAGAAAGTCATGTGATCAAGCGACCACCGGACTGGACCTCCATGATGCTCAGAAACGGCCGGAACTGAAAACCAACCAACCTTCAAGCTCTTTTCAGAATCGTGCAGCCGTTTCTTGTATTTGGCCACACTGAATTCCAGATTCTTTTTGCGTTTCAACAGATCGTCTCGTTGTTCTTTGATCGATTCTGAACATAAATAAACAATAAATTGTTGAACGATTCAGAAGTTCAAACATTAAATTTCTGAAGTGGCTGGCAAGTAAATTATATCATACCGTTGCACGTGGTAAAGGTGCAATAAAGGTACAATTACACACGCAATCACAAATGTTTCGGCGACCGTATGAGTTGCTGCCTTTGTTCGGCTCGTGTGATGGTCATCCACGCGTCGACCCAAACTCAACAGACTTCAAAACCAAACAACAAACCAAACTAAAAAAAACCCACTCAATTCGTTGTCCAGTGCCGCATTTCTCTGATTCATATCCACCTGTTCCGCCTCGAGCTTCCTGACCTTGGCCAACGTGCCAGCCACATCCACTACGCTGCCTTCAAACATCACCGTCGATTGTTCGCGCGGCGCGCCGCCAGCTGGCGCACCGCTCGCGTCCGGCTCCGGCGCGCAGATTGCTGCGTTGCCTGGTGAAATATTAGGAAATTAACGGACGCACTTGATAAATGGTTTGCAAGATGCACGCCAATTACTGCAAATTGATATTTATTGTTCTGGAAGATCTCGCTAAATTATGTGACCTTGGAAATGGCATGAGCCGACGCAACATTCCAGCCACTGCCGAACACCTCTCGCACAAGTTCAGGTTAGCTGCTTTATCGATGCTAATTTTTTTGGCTGAGGAGATTAACGGAATGCATACTCGGAAGCCACCAAAAACATCCATCGGTATCAATGCTTCGCAAACGCACCACACCACACCAGCGTCTTTCGTGCCCACCCTCGATCTTCTGACATCACGGGACCAAAATAACCGAACATGGCGATGTTTCACGAATGCCATATAAACAAACGCCAACCTTTGGCCAATTCCTGCACATTCGGCGTGCACAGCCAAACGGGCTCGGTCACAGTGACACCAGTCTCCTTGACGACCAATGCCTCGACGAAACGACGATATTTGAGTTGGTCGTGTGATATGAACGGTTTGACCAGACGCGTCACCTGCAAATGGACAAGAAATGGTAATGATCAACGCCTGTGTTGTGCGGTAAAATATTTTACTTGGTGTGATGAGGGAGAAGGCGAATTGTTTTATCAATTTTAGTCAGGAAAAAATGTCTTGTCCTCCTTGGAAAGCTGGCAATCGCACGCGCAACAATAAATCTCCAAGTCATTTTTCAGAAGGTAAACCGCAACTCAAAGCGGACTGCTGGGGGGCTCTTTGGAGGCAAATTTACCAAAGGCGTTCACAATGACGAGCCCTGGCGCCTCGGTCTGTCAGCGAAAGCAGGGTGAAACAGACCGACATTACTGCACTCAGTAGACTCATCACATTGACTAACCCCAGAACCGGAAAACCCTAAGCAACTAGTAATTAATTGTACGGCACGTACCTGACTGCGACTCAGTTGCAGTCCCAGCGAGTATAGTATGTCTTCGGTGTCCTTTTCAGTCAAATATCCACACTGATTGTGGTCGTAGTACACAAACGAGTACAACACATCCGGGTAGCGACACACGAGCTGCGTCGAGGGCATCTTGAATTCTGGCACCTTCGTTTTCTCTTTCGTTTCTTTCTCTTTCTCTTCCTTTTTGTCGCTTTTCTGTTTCTCGTCCTTCTTGTTCTCGCCGCTTTCGGAGCTTTCCTGGAACAAAACGGAATTGAACAAAATAAATTTTTAAGATGCCTTTTTTATCCACCGCTATCAGACCTATTGTTTCGGCGAAAGAAAATGTTTCGTCTATGTCATAACACTGCATAATGGACCAGTGTTGCAGTTTTGTGCAAGGAAACGAAACGAAACAAAGCGCAGAAACAACACGACCAAACTAATCGGAACAATTTGAAAGTGCAACAATCAACGCACGAAACCAACCGTTTTTATATCGCCCGCGCTGCTCACCGTGCTGTCGATCGACTCATTCGCTGCGTCACCGGTGACAAGCGCCTCCAGCTCAGCTTTGGCTGCCGATTCGAACTTTTCTTTCTGCTCCTCTTCCAGTTTCTTCTGCAGCAAAATTGACAAATCATAAAGTTTGGTAGCTTTTCACTAAAAATCTAAACAAGAAGTAACAACAACCGACGCCGGCATCTCTGTCGGGCGCCGACAGCAACGTCTTGTAGATTGTGAACGCGTTGTCACGATTCAACATCTGATTGAATGCCTCGGCGAACACGGCTACCTACAAAATGAAGATCGATGTGAATGAACAGTCTGATCACTGTGTGGAGAAACCATGATCGGCAAACAGTTTTTAGTCGTCGATGATCCAATTCTGCTTCAACTACTTGGGCGGGCATGAATCAGGTCCCAGGGTGAATAATTTGCATAAGCGACAAGAACGTCGGATATGCCAATCACGTCACCAAAACGCCGAGCAAAGTGGAAAAAAACATAGTTTTCTTCAAAATCAAACGCAATATCGCACCTCAAACGAATGCTCCTTATTATCGTCCGGCCTGTAGTCCAGCAGCGAGTGCAGTGTCGCCACTTTACACTCGAATTTGCCCCCTTTCGCCTCTGTGTTCGGGTAGACCAACAGGGCCGGCGTCTTGCTGCTGATCTCGTAGTGACGCTCCAGTGTCGCTTTGCGCTCCTTGCGGTCTTTCTCCTGTGGTTTTGCAAATTATTCTAATTTCATTATTTTTTTTTAAATTTTGTCATTTCACAGACAGAAGTCCTCCACTTCGACGGCTTATATGTAGCAGCAGGGCAACTTTTTTCAATCAAGCCTTCTTGAGTTCACGCAGTCACATGGGGCATTTACAATGAGGACGTCAGGCATGGTCCTGGTCCGTCTGTGAAAACAGGACGAAACACCAAAACTTATTATTTGCAGCTTCTCTAACACAACCTAAACGGAACGTGACTTCTTTAGCGATTCATTTTGGTGCAGTACGCACTCACATCATGCAAAACAGAGGCCCAAATGAAGTGAAACAACACCATCCAATCACCTCTTTCTCCTTCTTGCGTTTCTCCTCCTTCTCCCGTGCTGCTTTCTGTTCCTCCGATTCTGCGATCTTAGCCGTTTCCTTGGTCGGCCCACTTTGTGCGTCCTTCTTTGCATCAGTCGGGATTGGCTCTTCGATGATGACGTCATCGTCGTTCACTTCCTCACGAACCTGATAAATCAAGGGAACACAAATTAATGGGAATTTGTGCATATCTATCTGAACGAATCAGTCTGCAAGCTCAGCATTTTGGCTGCCTGCCAATGTAGCAGTATAGCTTACGCATACACACTTGCCCAGTGGGTAGATTTATAGCAAATACAACATGTGGTGCAGTGTAGTTCCTGGTCCGGAGGGGGAATAGGCGGTACCCCCCTTTTTTCGGAGGGGGAACAGACGTACCCACCTGGGGAGAAGGGGGGATGACCCAAATTTGGAGAAAAGTCATTTTTGAGGTCGAAAATTTAACTCATTTTTGCCCCTTTTTCTAAAAAAAACTCTCAATAAAAAGGGTATTTTGGCGATTTTTAACGACATTGATCTAAAAATCACTCATTTTATGCCAAAAATGCATATTTTATGCCTAAATTTGCATATTTTAGGCAAAAATTGAGGGAACAGACGTACCCGAGGGGGGACCCCCTCCCCCAGGAACTACACTGATGTAGTATACAAAATATCAAATAAACTGCCAACACCACGTCACGCCAGACGTTTGGGTTGTGCGTGGAGGCACAAATCTGCAGTCACACACACGCACACCCCACCTGCAGATCTTCCCTGTCCAGGGCAGCGACTGACTCGGGCATTGGCTCATCGGGTGGTGCTGCCTGAAACAAACACAAAGTTGCTACACATAATTGACGCTCAACAAAGCTAGAAGGTATTTTTCAGTCACCCCATACCTGTTCCTGATGCGCACTTTTTTCTCCATCCTTCTCCTCTCCATTGGCCTGAACGGGATCACTGACTTTCTCTGCCTCCAATGCGTCCTCCAGTCGTTTGGCCAACACCTGTTTCAGACCCTTCTTCTCCAGTCCGCGCGCCTCCAGCTGCTCGCGAAGTTCGGCCACCTGTTTGATGCTTGGCATTAGTTGATGGCAATTGTATAGATGACAAATTGCCACCAACGCAACGTCGAAGCCCAGCTATTCAAACTTTACTGTCACGCTAAGTGCCCTACGAAAGGGGAGAAACCGCTTCTGAAAATTCCCAAAGTCCGGCAGACTGCCACACGATACAAAGAATAGATAAACTAATCAACCCCCATTCCCACCGAAACAACAAATCCCAAGACCAGTATCCCCCCACCTTCATGGCAGCGACGTTCAATTGCGACCAATGTATTTTTGCGACGGCCGATTCACTCTCATTGGCTGCGGCCACATCGCTCGTGTCCATCGCCTCGCCCGCTGATGTTTCATGATCGGATGCTTTGCTGCTGTCGTCCTTGCTTGGTTCGGGCGCAGCAGGCGTCTCGCCCTGAAAATCAGGCAACAGGTGCGCATCTCGACAGGGAAACACGCCACACGGTCACGTGACACACCAGTGAAACAAATATATAATGAAAAAAACAACGTGGCCGGAATGAATGATGGATCAATGGATCTCCTAAACTTAACTTATCACATCAGACCTAATTGGAATGAAGGCCGCGTGCGCGCGCGCTGCGAGCAATGACTATAATAAATGAAGAGATCTAAATACGAAAGAGACGAATCATATGAATGTAGATGAACAGACCTAATCGAAAAACAATGAGAAACAAAAAGAACAACAAACTGAAAATCGAGCACAGGAAAATAAACGGGAGCACCACCGAAGCGTTTGGGCATGCACAAATTGGCGGTCGGACAGTGGATTTACAGAAAATGATTTGATCTCTCCCTCTCTCTGCTTGCATAGCACAATACCAGCACATGACGTGCACCCGCATTTCGCACGTCACACAGCACACGCGCGCGCCCGTCTCGTTACATTTGGTAATAATATTATGATAACACATTCATGTTTGAAACATCGGCGGGTCATTGAAGCAGACGACTGGCACTGGCCGGATGCAGCTAGACTTGTAGGTGTGGGTGGGTGGATAGGTGTGGATGTGAGGTAGACAATTAGGCAAATCAACACACACGCATTGGCTTGGCTGGCTGCTATCGCATCGCTGTATCGCCCACTGCTGCCGCACGCAAGAAGAGTAACCGACTATACCAACAATCAACTAGGTACGTATATATAAACAGCAACAGACACCAGTTTGGAGAAGCGTTTTGAAAACACAGGGGTTATTAATGTAATTGGCACATTTGGTGGCTTGTTGTTACCAGCGTATAATCGCACCGCGCCCCCGCTCACCGAGACCAACGCTTGGATCGCAAATAGAAAAATAATAATAACAACGAAATAAAACTGTATGAAACGTGTGTAACAAGTAGTGGATAGTGCAGAGAACAAACCAACCAAGCAAACCCACCGCGTCCGATCTGTACGCAATGTACACTTACCACATCGTCAGCAGTGATGTCGCCTACCCCTTGCCCCTGACGTTGCGCTAACATGCAATCAATCGACAATACTGACTGGTGGTAATCGATTCCAAAGTCCATTCGATTTCATAAGTTCGAGATATCGAAAGTGCCAAAGTTCGAAAATCCGCGTTTCCACAACGAAAGTTGCAATTGTTGATTTGAACACAATAACAGACTGAGTGTGACTGATTGGCTGTAGTGTGATCAAGCATGCAAGCATAACGATCGATTGAATTGCCCGGCGACGATCCATTGATTGAACCGTTGATCGATCGATCGGTATTCGCCCGTTCGTACTGGAATCGCCTGCAAATATAGCCACAAACCGAAACGACATTTCTTGTTCACAGACGGGCGTGCAGGCGCGCGTGTGCTGCAGCTGCGTGTGGCGCGCCGGCACGGGCCATGTGCGTGACATTATGCGCGCTTTTATGCGTGCTGGTCAGCAGACAGAGAGATGGAGGTATTCGATCAATACTATTCACGAGAACCAAGGGCAACATGCAAAAAGTGAATTCTGATTGGTTAGTGTGACCCTATTCGATGAATGGATTAGTGGGATGATCAAAAGCGATCCAAGACACCGACACCACTTGGAAGCACGCGAAAGCGCAAACGAAAGACAAGACAACACGAATAAACGTGTAAAAACAAACGCCTACAGCACGTCATTGGGTAGCAAATCAACCGACAGCACCACCATGTGTGCGTGTGTGTGTCATTGTGTCAACCTGTGGCTGTGTCTCCGCACCAACAGCCGTCGGCTCAGCGTCGGGTGTCGCGGTCGTCACAGGCGTCCTTGTCGCAGCCGGGGTCGTCGTCGATGACGGTTCATCATTGGCCGAATCAACAATGGTGACAACCGGCGGATTATCGATCGCGTCCAGTTTCGCCGCCAACTGCTGTTTGATGGCGTCCAACTGCGCATCGTAGTCGGTCTGATCGGGCATGACACTCCAGATGTCCGGCACAAACATCACCACCGTGTCGACGCGAACTGCATCGCCGCCGCCACCCGCACCTCCGGCGCCACCGCCGGTCGTCGACTGCGGCGATTGCGCGGCCGTAGCGTTGGCCGACTTATCTACGCGCCGATAGCGGAACACCAAGAACTTGTACCTGCGAGTGAGCGGTGAGAGAGATGTCTCGAGAATATGTATGTAATCAACACAAGTCAATCGATATCAATCAGTGTGAATATGCATGATGATTCATGACACACAAAATGGAAGATTAATGTGATTGCTGCTGTTGTTGGTTGCGTCACAAAAAAAACAAGCGACTGTCATCGATGCTGTCACTCGCTCGCCCCTCTGCTGTCGTACGTGGTGGTTGAGTACATACACCTAGGCTGTGAAACATTACAGAGCAAAAAGTTGATCCCGTGGTTTCGTGGCCGTGGCTCTTCTGCTGGCGTGGTTTGGACGTGGGGCTCATTGATGAGAGAACACAAGCTAACGTTTTACATCAGAGAACTGCTGGAGGGAGACGCAAAAATGCATTCACTAACGTTTTTCAAACGTCGCAGCTCAGTTCAAAAAAAGCACGCACGTGATACAGAGACACGAATAAGCATTACTAGCGAGCCATCTAAAAACTCCCCAGAAATACGGTACCCTTGCACTTGCCATTTTTCTGGCTCATTCATTAACTCTCGCTCACAGACAGAGCGACACGCAAACCTGACTCATCGTTTGCTGATTGTTAGCCCCCGCCGTCCGTGTAGACAAACAGCCCTGATCGGTGACGAAGCCACTTGTCCTTGTCGAATCAGGGTATTGTGTGTGCCATCATGAGTCGACCTAAGCTGCAACACAAACAACCGGCCCGGCCCCCCTAGCAACCACCCAACCCCAACCCACGAACTGACCACTGAGTGCAGCCAGATAGATCGAGTCCGGTCAATGTACGCGTCGTGCGAATCGCCGTCCGAATCAACACCATTGGGTCACTGTCCGGGTTCGCACCGTCCAACGAAGGCGACCAGGCACCGCCGATCGCCAGCACTTCGCTCTTGCCGCGCGAACCTGGCCGTTGGATTTGCTTAGTTGGTTTTAAATTGGAAGAAATTGGATGGGTGGGGTCGAAAATCCCGAAAAAAAATCCCGAAAAAAAAATCCCGAAGAAAAATCCCGAAGAAAAATCCCGAAAAATAAAAATCCCGAAAAGCAAAAATCCCGAAAAAATGAAATTGAGGAAAAATACAAAGTTTAAGGTGCATTAAGGGGTATTCATGTAGTTGGAGTCCATAATTTGGGCAATGGATCAGTTGGGGCTCAAGATATTGAAATTCTCGTTCGGTCATGTCTTCCTGGCTGGCAGCCTAAGCCTAAGCCTAACCCTTAACGAAGGCCTGGACGTTGTATTTTTGTAGATAGTTCCGTTACGTGGACAGGTCTTCCTGGCTGGCAGCCTAAGCCTAAGCCTAAGCCTGAAAGAAACCCTGAGCATGTGTGTTTTTATTGATGTTTACTTCGTATGAACAGGTCTTCCTGGCTGGCAGCCTAAGCCTAAGCCTAATCCTGAATGCAAGCCTGAGCACCAACTACATGAATGCCAACTTCTGACAAAAAAAATTTGGTCCATTTCTACACCTTTTTATTTTTCGGGATTTTTGCTTTTCGGGATTTTTTTTCGGGGTTTTTCGTTTCGGGATTTTTTTTTCGGGATTTTTTTTTCGGGATTTTCGACGGCCACCAATTGGATAAGTCGTTGAACTTTGTCAAGCACGGGCCCATTTTCACGAGGGGTTACTTTCCATTGTTTTCACATTCCTTTGCGAGCGCTTAATGGGAAGCTTTCGGGCATTTTCCCCGAAAATTGTTTTTTTGTAGGACTTTGCGGGCATACTTTGGGATATTGTCACATTTAATCTTCTGTCAGCTCAGCTACTTGATGAAGATAGTTCGTTTTATGAAGGGTTTGAAGATTTTTTAAACTAAAATGAACAAAGAGTAAAAATTTCAATCCGACACTCACCAACGAGAAAATTGATGTTGCGATTTGTGTGCGTCGTCTCCTGATCGTCATTGATCGTGCCATCCACTTGCAAGCCAATCACTTTGTTGAACAACTCCTGTTGATCGGGCGCACCGAACAGCATCACCTGTGCGGATGTTGATTGATGTTTTTAGCCGGATCCGTAAAACTTATCGGTATCAGGGGCATGAAAGCTTTTGTCGAATCGGCGATTTCTCATGTTCACAAAATTTTGCCACATTGATTGATGTTGACTGACGTACAAACGCTGTATTCGAAACAAACTGACGCTCAGTCAACTCAAAATGCTCTACGTTAACGTTACGACACAAGTCCCGGAGTCAGAGGTCAGCCAGCAATCGTTTGAGAAAAAATCCAATTTAAAAAATCCCCATCCACACCCGCACCTTGGCCGAATACCGATAATCAATGTCAGTCGGGTCGAGGGCGGCATCACCCCTGCCCGTCAGCGGGTCGACATCCTTGTGCAACACATAATAGGCGGCCGGGTGTGCGAGTGAGAAGGGACGATGCGACGGGAACGTATGCGCCCAGTCCAATTGAACGTTGAAGAAGTCGGACGGCACGTACAGATTTGTGTACCGCGTGCGACAATCGAATAGCGACAGGTATGTACTGGAAATTGGGTTAGTATTGATGTCATTATTGACACGGAGAAAATCAGGTACACTTTGTGACTGCACACTTTGCACATTTTCTACCGACTGTCAAAGTTGGTCAAAGGTTGTCACAGTGGTAGGGTTGTTGGAAACTAGTTTGAAAATGGACGCCATTTTCAGCGCATAACTTGACAAAGCTACATCATTTGAACACTTTTTCAAATTGCAGCCCGAAAAAATAGCTGGTAAGAATACAGAAAAATTTCCGAAAAACGTTTTTTTGTAAATATATTTGCCCGGTACGATAGTAACTATAAGTACGATGCGAAATATTGGCATTTTGGTGCGTGCAGTGAAAATATACCAGGACAGTTTGCAAACGATACCACTGTTATTCTTCAGAACAAAAAAATCCCATCGCAAGAAAACAATAATTAGACGACTACGCGCACGGACATAAAAAGACAATCGAACCTGTCACACGAGTACTTGGGCACGACCACCGAATAACGTGGCACGACACGCGCGCGTCGACGTGGTGGAGAGCGACTGGTCGATGTACGACGATCGGGCGAACTGTAACGTCGTTGGATGAGAAAGCGTTATTATTTTTTTTAACAATTTGAACGCACTTTTCAACAAGCCCAACTGCTGGCGCAACTTGCCATTTTAGCACATACTGATTTGGTGCGAAACTTGTATCTTGCTTGTAAACTTGCTGCCTGGGCAGGCAGTGAAGATGAAGGCAGATTCCAAACAGGCGTGTGGCGGACAAAACAGCGGTGGGGAAAAACAGAGGGGGAGGGGCAAATACAGCGACCAATAGACATGCAACTCTGGAGGCCAAGCCTAATAGCAGCTTATAATACAAGCTTATAAAAAAACAAAGCCGCTTTTTCTGCCATTGTTTTTTTCACACTGTCCGCGTCCCCAAACAAGGATACAAATCGAGGATTAATTTCGTCGAAAAAATGCACCAAATGCAGTGTTGAAAAAAAACCCAAAATCAACCCCCACCCTTCCCAAAAACGCACTGTCTGCTGCCGCGCGTGTCCCGATCGCGTTTGTGCGAGCTCGACGTGCTCAACACGCTCGTGTGTCGTTCCTCACGGTCCCTTTCCCGCCGATCAGAACGGTCGCGCGACGAATAACGGTCCGACACGCGATCGGACGTACGGTCGTAGTCGCGACGCGGTGACGGAGTGCGACGACGGGGTGGCGGGAGGGGACTCTGTGTGCGACACATGAATGGACAAAAAGGAAATGGGTGTGTGTTCATTCTTGACTGAAGGTTCCAAAGCGAACTGACTCTCAAAACATGCCCTCGTCTGATCAGGATTTACGGAAATCGATCCTATTTTCATTTGATGCGCTTATCACGTA